>JAKCPI010011187.1:0-158389 GCA_023213315.1 Euborellia annulipes | reverse complement strand
CAATGTTAGCCTTATTTTCTACATAAAACTTTTTTGTGTCTGACACGTATTTTCCAAATATTTTACTATTATGATTATTTGACGTGCTGTTATGGTGATTAGTATAATTAGTAATCATATTCACTAATTTCGCTCGTGTATTTCCCATTATTTCATTTGGAAGGCTGTCTACTAGATGCTCAACATCAACAATAGTTTTTATTAAGTGATTTTTCGAATTAGCATTATTTATATATTGTAATTATAACTTATTGGTTATGAATCATATGATTGAGTTAGTAATATTTATCCTATATTGACAGCCCATAAGGTATACATATTTTTTCTTATGTCTCTCATATTGTATATTATTAGTCATGAATTGCTAATGTGTTAAAAGAAAATTGTAATTTAAAATTTATCTTTATCCCTGCTATGTTGTAGCTCTGAGGATGGTCTCGACCGAGACCGAAACGTCAGCCTAATGGGTATTAAATAAATGAAATAATTACTAGCTGCTTCTCTTTCTTCTTCTTGCTACTTTAAAATATACATATAGGTAAGAGAAAGTAAAAATATAAATAATATTTTCATTAACAAACAAAACGACACTAATGAATTGGTGACCACCCACCCTGCCCGCACCTTCACAAGACCTCTAGCCACAGTAGCGCGTATTAAAGAAATCTGGTGTGTTGTCGGTGACGTCACAGCTTCACGGCTTGTAATGCGACATGCAATAGATGGGCGAAAAAATTGAGGCGATGGATTAAAAGTTTCACTTTAAAAAAAGAAAAAGTAGACTCACCGAGTAGAGCTAACTACTGCAGAAAAAAAAAATTCACTCAGTAAAATTATAATTTCTTAATTTTTTTTTAATATTTTTTTTTAAGTCTTTATCTCAGGCCATATAGACTTTAACGATAATCATATTACTTATATAGGATACTAGCTGCGGTAGGGTTGCCTTCGGCAACCCTACCCCGCTAGCCCTGGCGGGCGGCGTCTCGGGATATGACTAAGAGTTGTCCAGATAAATCTATTTTAATTAATTATGAAAAAGAGTTTTTATTTTTTATTTTAAATATTTGATTGAACTTTCTGATGTCTAAAATAGCATTTTTCAATTATTTACACCCTAAGAAAGCAACGTTTTAAATTTTATTAAAATCGAATGAAAAATAAATTTCAGGGGGGTCAGGGGGGTGATTGAACTTTCTGGGGTCTAAAATACCATTTTTCAATTATTTACATCCTAAGAATTTTAGTCATTTTAACATCCCATTTACATCCTAAGAATTTTAGTCATTTTAAATTTTATTAAAATCGAATGAAAAATAAATTTTAGGGGGGTCAGGGGGGTGATTGAACTTTCTGATGTCTAAAATACCATTTTTCAATTATTTACACCCTAAGAAAGCAACATTTTAAATTTTATTAAAATCGAATGAAAAATAAATTTCAGGGGGGGTCAGGGGGGTGATTGAACTTTCTGGGGTCTAAAATACCATTTTTCAATTATTTACACCCTAAAGGCTCTAACAGACAGAACGCGAAATTCGCGTCGCTCAGGCTACGCGCGTATTTCGCGGCGAAAGGCGTTTTTGCTAAGCCACACAGGAAGCGTAATCTGGGCTTACGATCGGGTATTGTGTATATGTTTCAACAACCTTTATTTAATGAATTTATAAATATTTTATAAATAAAGTATTATATTACGAAAGAAATAGAATATCATTGGAAAATTAGATTTTTTTAAAATCTTATTTTATTAATGATAACTTTGATTAAATATTTTTCGAGGCTTGTAAATTAGAATAAGATAATACTATTCAATTACCTCGATTCGGACTTTTTACTAATCATAGATTGGCTGCCAAGAAAAAACATATTTTATTATTTACTTTTATTTAGTTAGAGGCGAAAAAACAAGTGTTTTTAACTCTATAAGTTTTTTTATTTCATTACTCATCTTGATGATTCGCCTGTTCGCGCGAAGGAGTTGTAATTTTGTACAACTCGAAAAAGCTGTCGCGCGAAAGAGAGCGTTTACGCCGCGTAAGTTCGCCCCCTGTGTGACGGGGATGATACAGTCTTGCCTTATACAACATTTCGCGGCCTTTCGCGGCGTTGAAAAAACGCCAAGCGACGCGAATTTCGCGTTCTGTCTGTTAGAGCCTTAAGAAAGCAACATTTTAAATTTTATTAAAATCGAATAAAAAATAAATTTTAGGGGGGGGTCAGGGGGGTGATTGAACTTTCTGGGGTCTAAAATACCATTTTTCAATTATTTACATCCTAAGAATTTTAGTCATTTTAACATCCCATTTACATCCTAAGAATTTTAGTCATTTTAAATTTTATTAAAATCGAATGAAAAATAAATTTTAGGGGGGTCAGGGGGGTGATTGAACTTTCTGATGTCTAAAATACCATTTTTCAATTATTTACACCCTAAGAAAGCAACATTTTAAATTTTATTAAAATCGAATGAAAAATAAATTTCAGGGGGGGTCAGGGGGGTGATTGAACTTTCTGGGGTCTAAAATACCATTTTTCAATTATTTACACCCTAAGAAAGCAACATTTTAAATTTTATTAAAATCGAATAAAAAATAAATTTTAGGGGGGGGTCAGGGGGGTGATTGAACTTTCTGGGGTCTAAAATACCATTTTTCAATTATTTACATCCTAAGAAAGCGTCATTTTAAATTTTATTAAAATCGAATGAAAAATAAATTTTAGGGGGGGGTCAGGGGGGTGATTGAACTTTCTGATGTCTAAAATACCATTTTTCAATTATTTACATCCTAAGAAAGCGTCATTTTAAATTTTATTAAAATCGAATGAAAAATAAATTTTAGGGGGGGGCAGGGGGGTGATTGATCTTTCTGATGTCTAAAATACCATTTTTCAATTATTTACACCCTAAGAAAGCAACATTTTAAATTTTATTAAAATCGAATGAAAAATAAATTTCAGGGGGGTCAGGGGGGTGATTGAACTTTCTGATGTCTAAAATACCATTTTTCAATTATTTACACCCTAAGAAAGCGTCATTTTAAATTTTATTAAAATCGAATAAAAAATAAATTTTAGGGGGGTCAGGGGGTGATTGAACTTTCTGGGGTCTAAAATACCATTTTTCAATTATTTACACCCTAAGAAAGCAACATTTTAAATTTTATTAAAATCGAATGAAAAATAAATTTTAGGGGGGGGTCAGGGGGGTGATTGAACTTTCTGATGTCTAAAATAGCATTTTTCAATTATTTACACCCTAAGAAAGCAACATTTTAAATTTTATTAAAATCGAATGAAAAATAAATTTCAGGGGGGGTCAGGGGGGTGATTGAACTTTCTGATGTCTAAAATACCATTTTTCAATTATTTACACCCTAAGAAAGCGTCATTTTAAATTTTATTAAAATCGAATAAAAAATAAATTTTAGGGGGGTCAGGGGGGTGATTGAACTTTCTGGGGTCTAAAATACCATTTTTCAATTATTTACACCCTAAGAAAGCGTCATTTTAAATTTTATTAAAATCGAATGAAAAATAAATTTTAGGGGGGTCAGGGGGGTGATTGAACTTTCTGATGTCTAAAATAGCATTTTTCAATTATTTACACCCTAAGAAAGCGTCATTTTAAATTTTATTGAAATCGAATAAAAAATAAATTTCAGGGGGGTCAGGGGGTGATTGAACTTTCTGGGGTCTAAAATACCATTTTTCAATTATTTACACTCTAAGAAAGCGTCATTTTAAATTTTATTAAAATCGAATGAAAAAAAAAAAAAATAAAATTTTAGGGGGGGGGTGGGGGCGCAGAGCGGAAAAAACTTTTCAAATGTCGAATTGTTAGGGGGAGGAAGAGTTTTTATTTTTCATTTTAAAGATTTGATAAATATATTTTTCATAAAGCGAGTTAGATCCTGTTTTCCAATGCTTTGCTATGGGGTAATTGATAACCCCCAAAAAGGGGGGGTTCCCTACCCCTAATTCGATATAATGATAGCCTAAAACCACCCCCGGAAAATTCCCTACCCATTAAAAAAAACTCCATGAAAATCGGTCCAGTAGTTTCGGAGTCTATGCGTTACAAACAGACAGACAGACAGACAGACAGACAGACAGACAGACAGACAGACAGACAGACAGAGATTGTCTTTTATATAATAGTATAGATATGTGAGAGAGCAGGCACATTTATTTATATTAAATAAATTAAATAAATTCATCGGACTGCCTGGGATCCGAACCCGCGCCCCTTTGTCAACAACTCTAGCTTCTAGGCCATGGAAGGGGTGAAATTCATTTTGCTATTTATAAAATTCCGATATTACGTACGTTCTTTGTCAAAGATATCGTCCCTTCCTAGAACTTATTGTAGTTGAAATCACGCTCCAGGGGCACATTAAAGTCTGACTAAAGTTATATATCGAAACACCTCGGGATATTATAGAGATAATACAAAGACTCACACTATAATAATATTTAATCCTACCTAGTTTGCTAATCCAACCTCTTTTTTTATATAAATATTAAATATTATAAATTGCCATCCCTAATTTGAACAAGAAAAAAGGTGGGGGTGGTGGGGGGTGACAAGGTGTTATTCGGGGCATGCGCATTCCATTTATTCGAACAACATTCCACTAAATTAAAAAATTAAAGGAAAAAAAAGGATTAATAGTAGAAAAAAATCTAAAAACAAATCACGTGGGAAATTCATTATAGTAATCAATGGGAAAAAATATCCCCGAGTGGGTCTTTGGGGAAATTAAACCCCAAAAACACTTAAAGTTAATTGGCAAAGTTCATATAACGTGCAAGTGAACTTGTGTCTGTTTGCTTCTATTTTTATGCTCGATTTAGGAAAAAAATGATTCGTATTTATGGATAGAAATAGAAATCTAATACTTCTTTTATAAACTATAAATATTAAATCAACGAAAATGGAAGATGAGAACACTGAGAAATACAATTTTTTTCTCTGAAAAAAGTTTGAGAGAATATTTTAAATTCGAAATTAAGAATCTGTTGTTCTCTCTACTCGACAGGAGGTTTCTCCTTTTTTTATGACATTTAGCTACGTTAAGGAAACCAGAGTATAGAAAACTCATATCATCCCTGTATAGAGATCTGGACATATTAATTTAAAATAAAATTATTTTAATATTAAAATAAAAAATCTGCTGGTGGCACAGCACACAACTTTTTCTTAACTTCGGTAATAGAAAGTTGTGTTCTGTGCTTGCCACACCAGATTTTTTGTGCCATATTTTTTTTTAAACACTCACACTTTTTCCCATTCACACACACATACACAGTCTTCTCGGCAACTAAGGCCATTTAAGACTTAAACGATCTCTTAGTTTAATAATATATATATTTGGGGGCCCCAGGCATTCTTATTTAATGCCATTTGGTATCCGAATGGTCGCCGATATATTAGAATTCAAGATGTTAACATAAGAATCTATATTTTGTCACCACTTTTCCTATCTTTCCTATCAAGTACAAGAGTAAGGTGTGCTTAGAAAGATTTCAAGGACAAAATGAGAATATACATTTTAAACAGCATCTAAAAACAATTGATTTTTGAATTTTAATCAAAATCGTTTGGGTGAATTTTGAGAAAATACTGAAAAAGTACATAAGTACTAGTACTTTTTGACCGATTTTGTTCAAAAGCTTCGTGTCACGTCCCAGAGAGGTGTCTAACTTAAATATAAAATTTCAACCACATAGCTCTTTTTGTTCTTGAGATATTTTGTTAACAGACACACAGACAGACCAATTTGAGGGAACCACTTTTTTGGACTCAAAACACGTCATTCAAAATTTCGACATCGAATTTTTGTTATGAAACCAATACTTACTCTATATATACATATATAGATAAGAGAAAGTAAACAGTATGATTTCGTGAAAACAGGCCATCGAATTTTAATTAAATATTATATAGGGTTAAAATTAAAAAAAAAAAAATAGACCACCTAAATGGCACCCCTTGTTTTTATTTTTATTGCTAAAAATATTGATATTCATATAAGGGTAGTAAATTACTCCATTAGTATTGCGTGGCCTCTCCCATCTTTTTTATTCCCCCCGTCCCCCGCCTCTTCTACCTTCACTTCTCATTAAACTAATCAAAGTAAAATGGATCATATAACCCAAGGAGATTATTAACTAACATTTTTCTATGATTAGTAAGAGTGCAAAAAAAAAGATAAAATCCAGGGGGGAGAAAAAACATAGAAATGTTATTATTGTTAATTATGGTGAAAGCACTCGAATATTCTAATAGATCAATAGTGCATCAGTGGTGTTATTGGCTAGCTAATTATGTTAATGTGTCGGCGGTGATGTAGATTCTAATTTAAAAAAATCCCATTGCAGAATATAAAAAAAAAAAATCAAAAACAATTGACAAAGCTTTTTGTGTAATTAATAAAATGTGAGAAAGTGCATTAAGTCACGTTTCATTTAGGAAATTTTTTTTTTTTTTTTTGTTTTTGATAATAAAAGTTAGCGGCGATGTATAAAAAATTTTCATAAAGGAGTCAAAAATACTAGTTTGCTAGTAAAAAGAATGTGAAACTAAAAGTGATACTTCTTTACGCAAATAGAGCATTGATCTCAAAGCGTTACGAAACGCTGCAGTTGAGATATTTCACTCACTTCCGCAAAATTCAGCAAATTTGGAATTTCATGGCTAGGAAGAAGAAAACGGTCTCAAATAGAATGAACACATTTAGCTCTAAACTAGAACCGACCGAATATTCGTTTCGCCCAAAAATAGCCGAACCTTTCGGCTGGCCGAAACCTGAGTTTGAAAAGATGGGATGAGACTCGCACACAAAAAAAGGTCAGGGGCGGAAAAAATTTAGTCTCCCAAAAAAAAGGTAAAATGATTTTCACGGTAGGAGAAAAAAAATTTTCGGCAGGGCGGAAAAAATTTCAAAAAAAAAAAAAAAGGTAAAATGATATGAATTTTGTATAGGAAATACAAGTTTCGGTTTCGGCCGAAACTAAGATTGAGGTCGAATATTCGGTTTCGGCTGAAAATCTTGTTTCGGTCGGGCCCTACTCTAAACCATAAAAGTTGAGTTAGATGAGTAGATTCAATATCAATTTTGCGTTGAAGTTTCACTTCTCCAATGTGCAGCAGTATGATTACATTATGATTTGTTTTGTTAATTGAAAAGAAAATTTTAATTTTTTAAAATTAGTTTTATGTAAGTATTCAAAGTCTAATAATTTAGAGAATGTTAAAAGGGGATATTTTTCTCTTATTGTTACTATAATGAATTCATAAAACGTTCTAGGAACTTTTGATCTAACATAGAATATATAAAGGGTGTTGGTGGGCGATTGATTCTAGGAGATACGCACTTTAAGGTGACGCGTTTCTTCATTCTTTGCCCGAGATCCGAATGTCCCCGACAGACGGGCCGATGTGGCCGAGTGGCACTTGGTGTTGATGTCGTTGTTGTTGATGCTGTAGCCCCAAAACAACGCACCGTTGGCGTATTCGGTTCACTTGATTGTTTATCAACAAGGATCGGCTTGGGGCGTAAACACCCGCCACCAGGGACACCGGCAACACTGGGACAATCGCCCCCCTCACCAGATAAAGATGCCGTGGTGGTAGTGGTCGTCATCGCAGGGGTCGGGGCTGGACCCCCGGATGTGGCCGCCCCGGCGACCAGACCCGTCGTCGACGATGACGACGACCACGATGACGCTACTGGCGGTGGCGCACCGGCCGCCGACGGCGCTAATGGTAACGCCGCGAATCGCTTCCTGTCTTCCATATAGATGTCGATTAATTCGTCCAGCTTGTGTTCGATGTCGTCCACCTGGAAATCAAAAATCAACCTACACTAAGACGTTGCTTGGTATCGGCAGATGATCTCATGAATCTTATAATCACATGACACAATCAGTATATCTTACATTTGACAATGTCCTAATGAGGGACCGAAACGTCCACTCAGGCTAAAAAGTCGGGCCCGGATGTTCATGCAAATTTGTATAGAAGCTTAATACGTTCCTGGAACTTGGCAGTTAGTCATTTCAGGAGTATTCGATTCAAAATAACCCTATTTGTTCGGAGCATATGTGCATATTTTGGCTTTTTTTTTTAAGAAATTCCATGCACGATGTTTCGCAAATTTTTAACAAAAATCCTTCATGCATATTTTAACATTGTCTTTTAAAGCAAAAAGCATATTTTGAATATTTTTGTGTAGTTCCTTTTAAAGACTAATTTATGTGGCAAAAACTAAAAATTATTTTTAATATTTTCAAACTTTCACATTTTACAGGGTGGAAATGTAAAAGATCAACATTTCAACGTCAATTTGTCCCAGGCTTCTTCTTTCAAGTATGCGCCTGTCACTTTAAAGATCATTTTCTGCGTTAAAGAACGTGTTCTCAGATAAACGCATGCCCTTAAACGAAGAAAATTTAGAGAAAATGCTTGTTGTTCTTTGTAATAAAAATTTAATTTAATATGCGACTCAAGTTTTGATGGAGCATATTTTATTCTTTTTTCCTTTCATTGTGCATATTTGACCATTTTATAGTTCATTAATGCATGCATATTTTAAGGTTTGTGCATGAACACCCGGGCATTACTAATAAGACTAACTAAAATTCACTCTACTTAAACGCAAATATAAAGATCGGAGTTCGAGTTCAAAAAAGATTAAATACCTGTCTTTCTACTTTGACGATCCTCGAAGCCAGGCTGATTTTAGACGCGTAGACATCTTTCGCTTTGGATCCTTGCTTGCCCAAAATTTGATCGAGTCTAAAAACAAAAGAACAGAATATGTTGCCAACAAAATATGCAACACCCCACCCCAGAAAACAAAAAGATAAATAAATGAAAAAAACATCAAAGGTCGCCGCCATTTTTTATCCCCCTCCAATCAACCAACTAACATTTACGTATATATAATACATAACATGATTACCTTTGAAAGATGAGAATGGTCTCAAATGGCCGGACAAACAACAACAACAACAATAACAACAACAACAAATGAACGAAGAAAGGGAAGGTGGTCGGGGGGTTTAAAAAAGCAGGACATCATCAATCATCATTCATCGAGCAAATATATGTTTAGGTTTATTTTGTATGTTTTTAAAAAAGGATGGAATAAAGAACAAGAGAGAAAAGAGAGCGAAGGGAGGGGGAAAAACAAGCAACAGACATTGACTAAAAGGCCTCTTTTTTTTAAATTTTTTTCACAAGCCAACTGTTTGCTTAAGTGATATATTATTTTAAGTTTAAGCCCGATAGTGCTAAGTGTTTTTATTTGGATATTTTTTTTATCAGTGAAATTTCTTTTTTTCTATTTCCAACTTGGTGGACGCTTTGTTCAATTTCACCCTCTATATTCTGGGAAGGCGGACTGATTTGAAAGCTAGAGCGAAATTTAAGCCTCCGGCTCGTATCTAGTGGTAGAGTTCTCACTGCTTAGATTAAAGGTCAAAAGTTCGTTTCTAAAAATAGAGCAAAATTTGTATTGATAATAGGAAATTTGGAGTTCAAGGGCCATGCTTTCAGGGAAGATTAAATAAATTTTTTATCTACTCTACAATACAAATACCACCAATACAAATCAATAAATTTTTTTAATTTAAACTTTTGTTTTTCATTTTATAAAATATGTTAAAAATTCTACAATCTCTATTTAGAAAAAATATATTTCAGGTGAAGCCATTAAATCGGTTAGTCAATTTTGGAAGTGGAAAATAGAATAAAATTTTCAGTCTCTGCACATATCAAGGGCGGAACTAGAGGAATATATCGAGGTGGGGGGCCCCTTGGCCATAGCACCATGGTAGAAGAAGGCTTGCTTCTTCTGCTAGGGGTTAACATCCCTTCCCATACTACAAAAATTTAATTCATTTGCATTGGGACCCACATTTTTGGAATAAGAGACCCTCAAAGCGAGTATTTTCACCAACATCTTCGACATTTTTGACACGATCGCATTATTACATATATAGGCAAGAGAAAGAAACGTATACAAATCAAATTTAATTTTTAAAATTTTATATTAAAAATAAAATTTAATTTCCAAGAAAAATATTTTTTTCAAATCTCGGAGGGGAGTGGAATTACCCTCTTTCCCCCCTCCCTTGTACCAAGGGTACCTTCCTCAATTTATCTCAAGACTCGTAACAATAATATTAACTGGCAAGTTCTCATTATAAGGGATTTTGGAAAAATTCGAAATTTAAGTAGGGGCCTATATGGCGGCACCGCAAGGTGCGAAACTTTTAATAAATCAATCACAACAAAATGCTCTCATCAAGGCAAAATAATATGAGAAGTAATAAAATTTTTGAAAAAATAAAAAAACAATCACCAAAACGAAATTTAAAATTAAATCTGTCGATTCTAAATCAACAATAAATTGATTAAAAAATAAAAAAGAATTTTTCAATCAGTTCACGGTTCACTTTTTTTAAATAAAAATCACACACGCTTTATCGACATTTATATATTATCTGATTGAAATGCAAAAAAAAAAAAAAAAAAATTAACTTCCATCATCATTTTTAGAGCGTTAGTGAATAAATTTTATATAAAATTTCGATCTAATTTTATTTTATTTTTATTTTTTTTTTTTTTTTTTGTTTTTTTTTTTAAATTAAGATGTTATCTATCGATAGGGAACAATTTTTAAATCAATGGGAGGGATGTGCTTTCATCGATAGAAAAGAAAAATATAGTATTTATTAAGTAAAATAACTTATTCTCTAATACGGTGTGTTTCCCAACCTTTTGAAGTCCACGGCACCCCAAAGGTGCGTTGGGAATAACATTACACACTTGGGGCGCTCTTTTTTTTCCCCTAGCAAATCGAAATTTTTCCCTCCCGTGACCTTTTTTTCCGCACTCCGGAAAATTTTTGCCGCTTACGTTAAAATCATTTTTCTTTTTTTTTTTTTGCAAAACTTTATTTTTTTAGCCTCTTTATTTTATTAATTTTTTTTTTGTTTATCTAAATATTTCGCGACACCCCTTAGCCAATATCGCGGCACACCGGTTGGGAACCACTGCTCTAATAGGAAAAGAAGGGAAATTATGATTTCTCTCAGGTAGAATTTTAGCATGTTCCAGTAAAAAAATTATTTGTTTTTTGATATTAATTGAAAACTATCGTGTAGAGTACCACATAAATATGGAATATCCGAAGATTTAAATGGACCACTTTTTATTTTAGAAAATATTTGACCACCTGATCATCTTAGCTAATTTATAAAAATAGGATGATGGAGGACCCGTGACAAAAAATGTGTAATTTTTTTAATTACATTTCGATCGGATATATCGAAATATTTACAAAATAACATACCAGGTATGTCCATTTAAAGCTAGTGTTTTAATTTCGGGATATCCTTTATTTTTTTTTTTTTTCTTTCAAAAACCCCAAAGAAAGCAATCCGCAAAAAGGATGATGCCTCGTTAAC
Source organism: Euborellia annulipes (assembly GCA_023213315.1). Classification (NCBI taxonomy): domain Eukaryota; kingdom Metazoa; phylum Arthropoda; class Insecta; order Dermaptera; family Anisolabididae; genus Euborellia; species Euborellia annulipes. Next base: position 146,908 of record JAKCPI010011187.1, on the reverse strand, counting down.
TTTTTTTTTTTTTTTTTAGAAATTTAATTTAAATTTAAAATTCCTTTTCTAAGTTGTTCTTAAGGTCAGAGATTCGCATCTCATTTCATGGGACAAAAATTTATTGGCCAATCAATTGAAATAAATAAGAAAAAATGGCTTCCGAAACAGAAAAATTAAATTAAATAAAAAACAAGTGGTTCTTTACGTAAAAAAGGAAATAAATAAGTGTGCTAAAAAATATTAATAATTAGCTAAATAGCCAAAAAAAAATAAAAAAATTAAAATTTTATTATTATCGAGCGGTTTTCAAAATTACACCAAAAGGACAGAAACTGAAAGGGAAGAGTGGCATTGAGGTAGAAGAAAAAATGACAGTCTTTGCTCAAGTAATAACTCTTGGTTAAAATAAGAATGAAGAATTTAAAGGAGAGGGTATATATACATGTATATATAAAAAAGAGGAAAAGAATCGTTCATGAGAGCAGAGGACTTACCTAAACTGTAGATTTTTCGTCCTGTTGAGGAGGTCCGCATGTCCACTCGAGTACTGCTCAATGACATCTTTGACATCATACGGTTTCAGAGCCTCTCTAAATTTCTTCCGTGCGACAAAATACTTGAGCTATATGGGGCACAGCAAACAGACAGCAGGCGGCGGCCCGTCACAACCAGACAACACCCAAAACAACACCAACAACACAGCACACGCACACACGCACACACGCACATATTTAAAGATAGATAGAGACACCAAGAAGCCGTTTCATCCATCGGTCCTTTAAACTTCAAGTGCATTTCGCTAATCAGATGTGTCACTATCTCTACTAATTATGATTAATAGAGTCTAAAAAACTACCATTTTTATTTTTATTCAAATTGTTTCTATTTATAAAAATGCAATGCCTACCGATGGACGAGGTATTTTACAATGAAGATAAAAAAAAAATAAATATTTTTTTTATTTTATGGAATGGAAAAGAATAAGTACAGGTGCAGCAAATGAAGAGAGCCTTTGGATGCCAAATGCCGAAAAGGAGACGTTTCGGACAAAATTTTATTTGTCCATCTTCAGTCCTCGTTGGCTTTTTTTTTTTTTTTTTTTTTTTTTTTTAAACACTCACACTTTTTTCTCATTCACACTCACACTCACACACACATTCACACAGTCTTTTCGGCAACTCAGGCCATATAAGACTTTTACGATATCCGTTATTATTAAATATACATATATGGGGTCCAGGCATTCTTATTTAAGCCATTTGGTATCCAAATGGCTTAAATAAAATAATCGGACTGCCTGGGGTCCGAACCCGCGACGTTTGGTATATGAGGTTAGCACGCTAACCTCTACGCCATGCCCCGAGGGCTCCTCGTTGGCTTATAAATTAATTAGGCACAAAGTTGTCATTGTTGTTTTGGCACGAATTTGTGCGCATGTATATTTTTTTATAAAATCAGGCGAGTGTCTATGTTACGTGAGAGTCAATAAGATAATAACGCCTCCTTTTTCGGCATTTGGCATCCAAAGGCTCTCTTCCTTTGCTGCACCTGTACTTATTCTTTTCCATTCCATAACATCAACAGCAACTTCTCTTCGAATTATTATTTTATTTTATTTTAGTGAAATTTGTTCGTTTTTGCTTGCTAATTGTTCCCAAGGATCCCGCACAACAAAGTTTTTTCCCGCGTCCCGTAAATAAATTCAAATATCCCGGCGAAAAACAAGAGTTTGATTTCTCGGAAAATCCCCTTTTTTCGCAACATAAGGGCAATAAGCAGAAATTCATAAATATATACACTTTACTGGAGTGTGTGTTTATTGTTGTTACATATTCTAATTATGTACAAAGTAAAATTTATTCAAACTTTTTTTAATATTTTCACATTAAAAATTTTCTAAAATTTTTTTTCCCCCTCCAACTTTTTAATTTCCTTTTTCTTTTGTTTTAAGGAGGCGATTAGCCGAGGGGATAAAGCAGTTAAGCTTATAATCCTGAGTTGAAGACAACTCGAGTTCAAATCCACCAGATGGCATTAAATTATCCAACTCTTCGAAATGCCTCCCCTAGAATTATTTTCATGAAAGTCAGAGTAATCACTTGTCAGATGAAGCATGACTGAAGAGAGAGAAATTTTACTTTTATTTTTGCTATTTAGTATTTATAACGATCTGAGCAAAGTTAAAAAGTTAAATTGTAATGTTTCATTGTGTCCCGCAGAACACAATTCCAAATCTGGCACATTTGTTAATTTAAGGTATCTAACAAAAGCGTATACATTTGGAGAGTAAAAATGAACGAATGTATGCATTATTCAGTATGTACTGGTATAAAATGCTTGTTGACATCTATTATTGTACAACGATCCCCGAAGATCCTTCGTCTACTCCCAGGGTAGTGGCGCACACAGAGGGAGAAGGCATGAATTTTTAAAAGAGACTCTCCTATTTGGCATTAAGTAGATTCTTTAGGAGGTTAATAATATTTCAAACAATTGGGGACATTTTTAAAAATATAAAACCAAAGTTTCATCTCCGGCTGCATGTTCTATAAATTATTTCTTGAGAAGTATTTGTATTTATCAATAAATAGTTTTTTTTTTTGTTCATCTATTGTATAACTTGAACATTTTTGCGTCTCTCTCACTGCCTCAGGGGTTCAGCAAATTTTAAAATAAATATTTTTATATTCTAATTTATAGAGAACAAGAATATTGAAAAGAAAAGCTGAAAAAAGCCGTGTATCAAATCAGAGTTGAATTCTTTCACCTGACAAGCAACAACATCGCTTCTGGGCTGATGTTTCATCATATCGATCTTAATTAAAACTTCAAATTTAATATTAAATCCCTAAGCATGTGTCAAATATGCGTCATATGTTAACCAATTCCAAAGAAAAATTTTCTTCCATGATGACATATTCTATTATCATCTGAAAAGAGTTTTAAATTGATGCGCCTAAATATGTTCATTTCAAGTGTTAATATTTGTTAACACTAACCAAAAAGAAGTAACGTGTATTGTATAAAAAGTCTTTCAAAATTGACTTCTACTCAATTCCAGTCTATCGCTTGATGAGGGGGAAAAGTGGCTCAGGTAACTCGTGGTTGCACACACAAAAGTTGAGCCCCTGACTAGTTTATGGAAATTCTATTAACGCTCTTTTTTAGGATTTACTTATTGTTTTAAAATGTCCTTTGAGCTTAAGTAGGTAAAAAGAAGGTAACCAGGCATGATTTTTTATTTTTATTTTTGTTCATTGTCGACGTTTTGAGTCGAATCCTTCTTTCATCAGCGTTAATAAACTATCAATTTGTTAATATAAATGACATGTATAATTTTAATTATTAGATAAAAATAGTCAAGGAAATATTTTTATTTCTGCTTTTGGGGTAAAAAAAAAAAAAAAAAAAAAATAGAAATATATTTCCTAGGCTATTTTCACGTTTAATTATTTTTTTCCATTAAATGTTAATCTAGCAAGTACAATGAATTCCTAGCCTGGTAATCTCAACGATATTAGAGAATCTCTGGTCAAGAGGTGCGCGCAATTAGCACCAGCCCCTGAATGCACGCAACCTACATTAAAGCGAAGCTATGCGGGTTGTCAACTAAGGGACAGCCGAATTTCTTTTCATTCAAATCCACCGACACTGAGAAGAGCCTGGCTAGTGGCCTCATTCATCTGCTTATTCGAAATATTGAGAGAAGGTATTATAAGAATTCAATTTAACGGCAGGTAGCTAAATATAAATGTTTTAACCTTCAAGATTTAATTTTTCTACCTCTGATTTATTTATTTATAAATTTTTTGTATTTTATTATTTATCTGGTTTCATCCAATTTAAATAATAAAAAAAAGAGTTCGAATGCAATTTATTTTGTTTTGGTTGTCACTTAATGAATATTTTTTGTTAATATCAGAGATTAAAAAACAAAAAAATCGAACTTGTAGTTATCTCATAAAAAAAAAATTTGACCAGCATAATGTTAGTAGGCCTAAAAAACAAATAGGAGAAAACCTTTTGAAACTATTGAATTTTAGTTACGGGACAAAATCTACAAACGAGAAAGCCTTTCCGGCGTAAAAGGAGCTTCAAAAAGAGGAGAATGAGGCATCATAAACCCCCTGGTAAATGGTGTTGAATTCGCTTTGATTTTTTGAGAAATAAAAATTAATAAAGTTTGAGTTTCATGTAACATTTATGAAATTGTTTTATTTCGCATCATTTTTCTTTGCATTTTGTAGAAAAACCTTACGTGGTGGAAATAGATTCAGCACACCGAAAATTATTAACTCAAGCCACCAAACTTAAGACCATTTTCAAAAATTGGAAAAAACGCAGGCCAGTGTAATCGTTGAAAAAATTTTCTCAAATGAAGTTTTTTAGTGTAAAAATTTTAATACAATTTTAAGTGTTAATTAAAGATTTAATTAATTACTAGCGTATTATTATTATAATTAATTAATGTAAAGATTATCAACGAACCTTGCTCATTATTAAAATCGATTTGTGTGTGTTTCCTCTCCTAACATTATGGGATAAATGATATATGAATTCCATGGAGTATATTTTAGGTTGATTACAATTATGAAAACACAACATTTGCATATCTCTCGATTTTTTCGAAATTATATGTCGAAAATAATCTGCATGTTTCAATGTTTTAAAAATAATAATTACACTTTTGAATGAATTGATAAAATCGCAAATAAAAATGTAAAATAAATTCTAAAAAGAAAATTAAATAAGAGAAAAAATTGAAAATACACTAAAAAGAGGAAAATAATATTTTATATCAAGGAAGTGGCAAATCTCAACTCTGGCCTGCCCTTATGTCTCTTGGTTGCAAGTTGATCCCACCTACGTCATTACAAGACAAATCTTCAAACTCTAATTTGCCTTAAAGTTTAATTAGAAACAGAGAACTTCTATCCTATTATTCTACCCAACTTTATCGACAATTGAAAAGGAAACTGCTTTCAAGTCAAAATTTAACAATGGAAAAATGCGAGTATATTCTCATCTTTTTCTTCAATTAATTAATTTATGAAAAGGCCCACGTAAGCTACTTTTTAATAGAATGTCATTAAATAGCTCTAAATATACATTTTTTTCTTCTTGCCTCTGGGCGAATCGTTTATTTATTATCTTTAATGTTTAGTTCGATATTTCGATTTAATTAAATTTAAACAAAATTAAAATAAGTAAATAAAATAGCGCTCTACATTGCTTGGGATCGTGTTACAAATACTCGTAAGGAAAAAGAGAATTTTAAATTGCTGTTTATAAAAGGATCGATCAATCGACAGAATCGCTTGAATCGACAAAAGATTCGACCCATTCTGAAAATATTTTTTTGCCTATAATACAGGCCAACAAAAAAAATTTTTTTTGGGTTTCTCTTTCAATGCTGGAATTCTGATTCTAGACACCGAAAAACACTTAAATTTCCATTTTTGGCTTTCAAAGTTTGCTTGAGGGGGGTTTTTCTCTCAGGGGGCGTGCAAAAACCTCAAAATGTATGAACTTTTTTCAGTTTATAGCTTATATATCGTAAATTAAGCACATTTTGTACACCATAATACATTAGAAAGTTGTAAAATCTAAAATTTGCTAAAATCTGGTTGACAAAACGAATATGTAGACCTAGGGATGAAACGATACCACTAGGGTATCGATACTTTTACTCGGTACCGGTATCGGTCGCAAAGTATCGAGTACCTACTCGGTATCGATTGAAAAGTATCGATACTTACTCGTATCGGTCAATTTTTTCGTACAATTAAAGATAAGCAAAAACATCAGTAAGTACTTAGGGCCTATATTATCAAGATTCGCAGGAACTTTGCAGCCAAGAGATTAAATAAAAATCTTTTATTTAATTTCTATTTGCTGACGTTTCGGTCGCCAATCACGACCTTCATCATCGGAGACCTCCGAGTAGCAAGTATATGATAATATTTTGGTAAATATCAAAGTAAAAAGAAATTAAATTGTATATTTAATTGCAATGAATATTAAAATACCGAAGATCGTGTTCAAGGGTAGCGGGCTGTAAATCCCTGCTTGATGGCTGGAATTTTCGGCTTAAGGGTGTGGAGCGACCCTTCCTTCCCACGCGAGCTCTAGGTGGTAGATGCAAATCGCCCGGATGAGACACCACCACTTGGCTAATGGGCACTTTAAGAATGGTTATCTGGTTACTAATGCCTTTGATCCATGTTTCTGGTGTCTATGCTAGTCATAGCGTAGATACAGGCTCTGGCCAGGAATTCCGGCTCTCTTCTTTCTCTTCTTCTCTTCTCTTCATTCTCCTCCGCCTTTCCTTCTCCCTTAACCCAAAATCCATCCAGCCAATCCAGCAACTTTTCCCCTACTTCCATAAAAAAAAAAAAAAAACCAAATTAACAATATCCTCATGGAATCAGCGAGAGTAAAATATTCCGGAGTTAAACTAGCCTCCCGTTCGGATCTCCGGGTGGAGGCTACTCCCGCGGGTTCTATGAGGAAAAATCCTCTTAAATTTCCAAACAAGGATTTCACAATTCAGTTCACCAATATTCGAGGACTGAACTCAAACCTTAATGCCGTCCACCACCATCTCGAACGAGTCAATCCCCAAATTCTTGTTCTTGGAGAAACCCAGATTTCAACAACCAACTCAGGAGCCCCTCACCTTAATTACCCTAACTACCATATCCTTGATAAGTTTCGCTTTAAGGGAGGCATCTGCGCCTATGTAAGATCAGATGTTTCCTGTAGGAGAATACATGAACTCGAGTCTAACGATTTCGATATACTATGGCTCAAAATCTCAGCCAAATCATCGAATCATTTCCTATGCTGTATCTATCGTTCTCCCAACGCTAGCAACCATACTTACTTTTTCGACCATCTCACAGAATGTGTCAATACTATCCAAACCAAATTCCCGTCAAATGAAATCTCCTTCCTAGGAGATTTTAACGTTCACCACAAAGATTGGCTGAAATACTCGGGCACCACCGATGCTGCAGGGAGGGCAGCCAAGAATTTTTGCGATTCTTGCGACCTCACCCAAATCATTGGTGAACCCACACGTGTTCCAGACAATCCAACACATGCCCCCCATCTTCTAGACCTATTTATTACCTCCAACCCACACTCTTACTTCCCTTCAGTAGCCCCCCCTCTTGGCACTTCCGACCACTCCCTTGTCACGGTAGTATTCAAGACATCTCCCACTAACCATCTAAAACGCATCCCTCCTCGGAAAATTTGGCAATTCCACTCAGCCCAATGGGATGACCTAAGAATCTTCTATTCGTCTTTTCCATGGAATGATTACTGCTTCAACGGAACCAATGCTTCTCAGGCGGCTGACTCTATCACAGAAGCCATAATCATGGGTATGGAAATGTACGTACCCTTTAAAATATATCAAAAGGGAAAAAAATCCAAACCATGGTTTAATGTCCAATGTGTGAAAGCCACTAGCGCCAAAAATCAAGCATATGAGAACTGGAAACTGTCTCATGATCCGTTGGAGTGGGATAGATTTCGTAAGGCCAGAACCCAATGTCAGAAGACCATCAATGAGGCTAAAAGGACCTTCGAGCAGAGGAAATGCGACCAATTGGCATCCTGCCCAAATGGTAGTCGACGCTTCTGGTCTTTGGCCAAGGCAGTAGGCCGTAACTTTTCCTCATCTTCATTTCCACCTCTTAATTTGCCTGATGGTAAAATTGCCACTACCCCATTTGAAAAAGCCCAAATCTTTGCTTCTCTCTTCGCATCCAATTCTACTATTGACGATAAAGCCAATAGTCGCGATCCTCCGACCCAGCATTCCAATAAAATTTCAATGAATAAAATTCATTTTAGGGATAAACTAATTAAAAAGGTTATTAAGGAGCTAGTAATCGACAAATCTCCAGGCCCTGACGGTATTCCCCCCATCGTCATTAAAAAATGTTCCCCTGAATTGGTCCCAATATTATCCAGGTTGTTCAACCTCTCATTTTCCTCGGGAAATTTTCCCGACTCTTGGAAATTGGCAAATATTCAACCCATTCCCAAAAAAGGTGACTCCTCGCTTCCCAGCAACTATCGCCCAATCGCAATAACCTCCATACTATCCAAAATTATGGAAAAAGCCCTCAACATTCAAATTTTAAATCATCTGGAACATTGCGGAATGATGAATGATAGGCAATATGGTTTCAGGCATGCTCGTTCGACTGGGGATATTTTGAGCTTTGTCACACACCTCTGGAACAAAGCCATGGAAATGAAAGGGGAAACTATTGCAGTTGCTCTTGACATTTCGAAGGCTTTCGATCAGGTATGGCATAAAAATCTTTATGCTAAACTTCCATCTTTTGGCCTATCCTCTGAGCTGTGCCAGTGGATCAAGAGCTTTCTAACGGAGCGAAAGATCTCGGTTGTAGTCGACGGTGTGTCTTCTATTCCGCATTCAATCAACGCAGGTGTTCCCCAGGGTTCTGTCCTCTCTCCCACCCTATTCCTTATGTACATTAATGATCTCATGGGAGTAACCTCCAACCCAATTCATTGCTTTGCTGATGACAGTACCCTGCACTCAGTCAGGACTGGTGAAACCTCATCCACTGGTCGTCTGGGGGCTGTGTCGTCGATAAATGATGATCTTGGTCTCTTGGAGGAATGGGGAAACCTCAATCAAGTAAAATTCAATTCCCAAAAAACCCAATGTTGTTTAATTTCTAGACAAAAAAATAGGATTTGCCCTCCCCTTATTTACAGCAATAATGGCCTCGAGTTCAAAGATTCATTTTCTGTTCTGGGAGTGACAGTTACATCTGATCTCTCCTGGAGCAACCACATCTCTTCTGTGGTTAAATCTACCGCAAGGAAATTGGGTTTCCTATTCAAAACGAAGCGTTACTTTTCCTCCCAACAACTCCTAATCCTCTATAAAGCCCAAATTCGGCCGTGTCTTGAATATTGTTCCCACCTTTGGCGAGGGGCGTCAAAAGACGCTCTCTCCTCCTTGGAAGCCATACAGAGGCGTGCAATTAGACTGATAGGTGATTCTACCCTTACTGCATCCCTACAGTCACTAGATCATAGAAGAAGAGTATCTTCACTATCTCTCTTCTACAGGTATTACCATGGTCAATGCTCTGCCGAATTAAAATCAATTATCCCACCCAATGCAACATATTCACGGAACACAAGAGAGGCATCTTCCCAGCATCCCTATGCTGTTCAGATCACGACTAACAGAACAAATCAATTTCATTCTTCCTTTGTCCCCATGACCTCCCGTGATTGGAACAAGCTCCCTGCGTCTATCTTCCCCAAAACCTACAATCTTCAGACTTTCAAGTCTAACCTCAACAGGCATCTTCTCAGTTCCCGCAGTTGAGTTTCCCCTTTATGCTTCTCCTTTTGTTTTTATTTTCTTCCTGGCTGCATGTGACTATTGGTCATTATAGGTCTTCGGACCTTATGCACCCATTCGAAAAAAAAAAAAAAAAAAAAAAAAATAATTGACAATATTTGCCCTGTTGAAGGTCATGATTGGCGACCGAAAAGTCGGCAAATAGAAATTAAATAAAGATTTTTTATTTAATCTCCTGGCCGCAAAGTCCCTGCGAATCTTGATTAAATCTCTACAGGCATAAAACATCACGTTCTTAAAAAAAACAAAAAAACAAAAAAAAAAAAAAAAAAAAAAATAAGACTAAGAAAAAAATTCAGTTTTAGAGGTACCTACTACCCAAAAATAATAATTTTTCAAGATATTTCCCTGTTAAATACTCCTATAATAAAAATTACAATACAGCGGTACAAACCATTCTACTTATTTCTATTGTAAATAAGAAAAAATGTACATAAATGTTCTTCCGACCTAACTAATCATCGCGTACGCGGACCGAGTATCGATACAAGTATTTTTGACCGATACTTACTTGGTACTCGATTCCAAAGTATCGAATCCAAAATTACTTGGTATCGAAAGAAAAGTATCGAGTAAGTACTTGTATTTACTCGTATCGTTTCATCCCTATGTAGACCCAATCATAGGCGCCGGAACTGGGGGGGCAAGGGTACATTGCCCCCCCTGGCATCCTACAGGGGGGGCAGAGGGGGGGCAAAATTTCTTTTTTTATTTCATTTATTTTAAAAAATGATATATTTTTACTTTTGAAAAATCAAATCTTCTAAATTAAAAAAAATTAAAAGAGTAAAAAATTCATTTTTTTTCCAAATTTTTTCCAAAAATTTTTGATAAAATCACTATCAAATTTTTTAAAATTTTAATTTTATTAAAATTGTGATTTCATTTAAAATTTTTAAAGTTTTATAGTAGATTTGTTTCCGTTTTATACTATTTAAACACATTAAATTATTTTAATTTTCTAAAAAAAATTTTTTGCCCCCCCCCTGATTCAAATTCGTTCCGGCGCCCCTGGACCCAATATTAATCGTGATAGCCCATCAAAATTTCTATTTTTTTTTTTATTTCGAGAAACTGGACTTTTTTCAATTTTTTGCTTCTATTTCGCAAACTAAACATATTTTGTGCACCATAGTACAATACAAAATTGTATAACATTAAATTTGCTAAAATTTGGTTGATAAAACGAATTTGTGCATCCAATATTAACTGAGATACGGCCGACTAAAGTTAGACAAAGTTTCTTGAAATTTAAAATAAATAGAAATTCGTTCGGCAGTAACTCAGTTAATATTGAGTTTACAAATTCCATTTATCAACGAAGTTTTAGCAAATTTGATACTCTACAATTTTTTACGGTAGTATGGTGCCCCCCTCTCAGGGGGGTGCAAAAACACCCCCTCAAGCAAACTTTAAAAGCAAAAAATGGAAATTTAAGTGTTTTTCGGTGTCTAGAATCAGAATTCCAGCATTAGAAGAGAAACAAAAAAAATTTTTTTGTTGACCTGTGCTATATATAAGTTGATCACAAAATAGTCTTTGACTTGACATAGCAGCATACATTTTATTGAGTTTTTTTCCTAAATAAATTTCTATCCCTCATCGGGAAATTGGATTAAGAATTGTAAGAATTGTTTGTAGATGGCCGTAAGAGTGATTTATTATAAGGACATCGGCCAAAAAATAAAAATTGCATTCATGGAATACTCAGCTATTTTGTCAAATTGGATGGGAGAAATTAACGATTTGCAAAACATCTGTTGATTGTTGAAGATGATTCCATATCACTGGAATGGAAATATTTACAAATAAACGAATAATACGCAAAAGTATTTATTATTTGGCCGATGTCCTTATAATAAAATTGTAAGAATTGTCGAGACAGAAAAAACATAGGGCCAACTTTTTATTTATTATTTATGATTGTTCTACTAAAGTTGAGCAATAATCAAAAAATAGTTATGTATAATTTAATACGCTAATGTTGATGTTTATTTCGTATTTGTTTTAATGAACGCGAAATTAATAATAAAAACATTTTATAGAGTATTTTATTAAGTAATAATCATTTGAATATCCCTTTAAAAGAGATTCTATCCCATTAAAAATTCTTCATTGTATTTTATTAATGCAAATATAAAATTTCATATCATACATATAAAACAATTCTTTAAAAAGTTTTCAATAAAATAAAATTTCCATTAGATTTTATATTTTTATGTATTCTTCTATATTTCTCTCAGTTTTTTTTGTCTTTGTACTTTTCTAACTTAATTCAATAAAATTTCATTGATATTTATTATTATTATATTTGGAATCTCTTTTACTCTAAAATGTTTCCTTTTAAAATAAAATTTTCTATTATAAAATGCGTAAAGTAAAAATATTCAAATGAGATTATTTTTCCTAGGTTTCTAAAAAGAAAAAAAAGGAAATTCGTGGCGGCCTTTTTTCTCATTTATTTAATTAAACAACAACAACAAAAATACGGCAAAAAATTTAATTCCTGGGAGAGTCAGACTAGTCTGGTGTTAAAACGATCTTTAAGCAACAAGAAAGTTTCATTTTCTTAATAAAAAAATTCAAAAATATCTAAGAAAATGAAATAATACCAAGATCAATTCTTCAAGGATTTATAATTCTCTCTCTTATCACTTAGATATATACTCAATTTTGATATTTGTTTTCCTTTAAAAATTTTACACCTAAAATGATTAAAAAAAAAAAAAATTATCTTATACGTAGCTACATTTAATATATTTATCAAGAACTCAATTGGCGTCTACTCAATTATTTAAAGAATAGTCTTTTGAAATTTTAATAGATATAGCGAAAAGCTATGTCGACATTTTCATTCTAAGTGAGCAAAATTTAATTAAGTTAAGTACAAGATTTCGATATTAATTTTGTACGCCAGCTTTTAGTTATCTAGTATCAGCAGAGAGCCGATTTTAGACAAGATTAAAAATAGACATCTCGTTATTTAATGGCTGGTTAAACAAGGAAACGACTCAACGCAGCCCCTTTTTAGAGATTATTCTCAAATAAAAAATAGTCAAAATTTGGTATATAAAAAATACATTTTTTTATTAATATAAGAATGTGATAAAAAGCTCTGGTTAGTTTGTGTGTATCCTATAAATTTTTATTCCCTTTCTATCGTACGTTTCAAAGACGTGTTCTGATAACAAGAAAATAAGTCTCTTCAATGGATTTCTTAGATAAAACAGAAAATATTGGTGAGAATTTTTGGAATTTATTTTTTCAATTAAAATAAAATTACGACAAAATTGAAACTTTCTTTGAAATGCAGAAATTCGATTTTGCTTTCTGGCAATCCACAAGACTTTCTTATAAATCCCAGTTTCTCAACTTTATTTTACTTATCACCTTCTTTGAGATGCTTTTTTCTAGAGCCCCCATCCCTCCATATTAATTTTACTTATATAGGATATGACCCCTATCCAATTTCTGAGTTTAAAATAAAGAATGAAAGAAGAATGTTTCAAAGGGAGCAAATAAAACCCAAATTTTGGAATATTTTTATTTTAGTTAAAAACAACCGTAAGTCGCCATGTTGGGTAACCTGAAGCCGATTTCTCTTTTTAGAACATTGCTACAGTACTGAATCCGCGAGACAAAAATGAATAAAATACCTGCAATAACAAAAATTGAACGATTTAATTTTTTAATTTACTTCAGTACGTGATTAGCATGTAATTTTTTGCCTTTTTTAGACTATAATCTTTAATCTGCCCACGCCCCTTATGCGCCATCTCAATGCCCTCTAATTTTTTCTGGGTCTTCAACTCCCCCCCCCCCCCCCAAAAGTCTTAAACGCCCACGTTGAGAACCTATATTATAAATGACATAATCGGGTCGCAAAAAAGATTAAGGATGGATATTTTTTGTTAGACAACCATCATTTCATAAAATTATAATACCAAACTGCATTGCCCCCTGCAGATCAAAACGGAAGGGGAGGGGCAACTTTCTAATAGTCATTTTATTATTTTATTAAATGCCACTACCTAACCAGAGATAGGGGATTTTCTTTCTCATTTATTTTCTCACAAATGACGTGAATTTTTTAATTTTTTTATATTTCAAGTTTGGAAGGGGGCAGCTGCCCTCCTCTGGATACGCCCATAGCAAACAGTATTTTATTATTTTCGATATGACTTTTTGAAAACCTTTATTCTCAGAGCGTTAGGCAAGAATCTCTTCACAGAAACTTAAATATGCAAATTTGGGCTTATTTTAAAAATATTATTAATTAATAAAAAAGAGATTAAAAAACAAAGAAAAATTCATTTTAAAAAAATAAGGGCAAAATTTTTTTCCTGTTGCCTTAACGCCCCAATCTCGTGCAGTTTGTTTTAATTACTTTCTCACCCTAAATATTTTTTATATATTAAAAAAAAAAAAAAACTTTTTGTGTGTCTTTACATATAAGTCGAGAAAATAAATTATAAACTGTATAAATTAATGCTAGTCGAGTTGAATGACCGATTATTCAAATCACAAAAATATCGCTTAATAATATATGAATAGAACTTCACTCCGGTCTTAAATAAAAATTTTCTTAGACTTTCGTATTTAGAAAATAATATTACAAATTATAATTAAAAAAAATTAAATATTTTGATGCTAATTAAATAAATAAATTAAAAGCACGATGCGAGAGAGAAAAGAGAAAGAGAGAGAGAGATAATAAGAGATAGAAAAACATGCGACAGACTTTTCCAAACATGAAATTATTTTCGAGGATAGGAGGAGGGGAGGGTTTGGGAATGGCAAAAAAAAATATTCAAAATCTTGTTTTGTTAATAATACGAAATATACAGTCACCGCAAAAAAAAATTCCCTCGAGTGCTAGAATGAATATTGCAAATGGGCCTATGTCCTTTCTATTGTTTCATCATTATTTTGAGGAGTTTATTTTAGAAACGAGCGAAATAGACACTGCGGTTGCCACCCGGTAACACGTTTGGCCATTTCAGAGATCAAATATCCGAACTGGTTATCTGCTATAAGGCATATCTCTCCCAGATGCGAATCGCTCATGGAATAAATAAATTTAAATCAAATATCATCTGTCATAGTTTGGATTAGCCTAATTAATAAATATCACGCACTGATTGTGAAATTCTCTATAGGGAGCTGGAAAACGCACATGCGAGAAAATATTTTTATTTATTAATGGATTCAATAGGAAAAGGGGGAGTTGGAAAAAAATACTTAAAAAAAAGACTATTACAAGGAATTAATAAAAAATCATTTAAAATAATTACATTAAAATCTATCTAATCTTGTTTCTAAGCTCTCTACGAAGGGTTGAGTCAGAACTCTCTTTGCGTTACCCAAAAGTCGAAAATTTGCCAACAGATGGCAGGATGGGCTATATATTTAATCTCATGTATTTGTTTAATTTTAATTGATCTTTTAATAATAAATAGTTTATAAATATTATTATATATTATATAATCATTTATAACAGCATAAAAATATATAAATACAGGCTAATACGTGATCAGATAATGCCGTAAGATAACAATAACAAGTCCAGCCATCTAATGGCAGAATGCTCCACTATTTTGACGGATTTTTTAATTACAAATCATCTAAGCTTATTTCAATTTTTTTCATAATTATAATGTGGTTGATAATAATAATAAATTCATTTTTAAATTTAAAAAAAATGTA
Source organism: Euborellia annulipes (assembly GCA_023213315.1). Lineage (NCBI taxonomy): Eukaryota > Metazoa > Arthropoda > Insecta > Dermaptera > Anisolabididae > Euborellia > Euborellia annulipes. The sequence goes on along the minus strand of JAKCPI010011187.1, from coordinate 131,793 downwards.
AAATTATTGTAACAGTTTGTTTTTCTGTATTTGCTTGATTGCAAAAAAAAATAATTTTCATAATCTTTTAATGTCATTAAATAAATTATAACTTTCTGTTACAATAATCCATTATGAATTTAATTCTTAAGAAAAAAACCGCATTGAAAAATTCCTTATAATAGTCTAAAAAAACTATTACACTATAAAAAAAGAGTATTACAGAAAATTATAATTTATTTAATGACATTAAAAGATTATGAAAATTAATTTTTTTGCAATCAAGCAAATACAGAAAAACAAAATGTTACAATAATTTTAATTTTTTTTTAAATTTAAAAATGAATTTATTATTATTATCAACCACATTATAATTATGAAAAATTTAAAATAAGCTTAGATAATTTGTAATTAAAAACCCGTCAAAATAGTGTAGCATTCTGCCAATAGGTGGCTGGACTTGTTATCTTACGGCATTATCTGATCACGTATAAGCCTGTATTTATATATTTTTACGCTGTTATAAATGATTTATATATATTTAATATATAATATTTATAAACTATTTATTAAAAGATCAATGAAAATTAAACAAATACATGAGATTACATATATAGCCCAACCTGCCATCTGTTGGCAAATTTTCGCCTTTTGAGTAACGCAAAGAGAGTTCTGACTCAACCCTTCATAGAGAGCTTAGAAACAAGTTTAGAGAGATGATGTTAATGGAATTATTTTAAATGATTTTTTTATTAATTAGGGCATTTGAAAAATTTTTTCCTGCAACTAGATATTCGTTGGATATTTTAAAAGCAAGTGCTAGGCAACGCTCCCTCCCCCTCATGCATTCTGGCATTCAATGGGTAGAGGGAGAGCGTTGCCTTCCTCTCTGCGAGGCGCCTATATGCCTATAATATAGTGACAATGGGAAAACATAACCCCAACCAAATGTGAATTAAACAAAATATTAAATTGATAACCACATTAAGATAACGCTTTACGATTTTCACTTTTCTTTTTTGAGATGAATATCAAAAACTCGAGAGAAATTTCAATAAGTCAAACGACTGTGTTTACGCAAAAAAGACAGACAAATTTTATTAGATTTTAGAAGAATATATTAAACCCAGTAATAAAGAACATTTGATCTTTTTGAATTGTTTCTTTACGATCAGATAAGTTCTTCTTAATTAAATTTCTCAATTTGTAATAATATTGTATTTTATATTACAAACATACAAGAAAAAAAAAATTAACTTCAATCATTCAAATTTTTAATAAAGACCCCGCACCACTAATATTTTTACTTATTTAATCAATAATTTTAAAGTTATTTCCTGTCTAATTTCTAAGGAGAATGAAATGAAATATTTGCTTTAAATTATTAATTAAATGGTTTAATAAAACATTGAAGAGAATAGAGAGGGCTATGGATTAAATTGGTAGCCGATATCTCTAACTGTTTATAATATTAAGAGAAGATGCAGAGAGCAGACGTCTTTTTAATGATCAGATATCTATCTCTCTTTCGTTAATTAAATTTTCCTTTTATATCCTCTTTAATTATTGCAATATTAAATATTTCATTATTATCTAAGTAAATAATAATTTTCTCAACTTTTTTGTGGTAGATATTTATTTAAACTTGTCCTATTCGTGGAAGAATATTCATGAGGAGGTGGTCCTTCTCCCAAAAAAAAGATGAAATTTCGGAATTCGACCTAAACTCCAAACAATCCTGGCGACGATTTGGACGATATTTCGGATTGTATGTCAAGATTAATTATTATAAATAAATTGCAAATAGAGGGACAAGTAAGCAAGGCTACCGTTAAAGAAAGATAAGCACAGATCAATACCAGACCAGTCAGTCTGATCTGTTACTCGCTCTCAAGTCAGATCTGATAAAGCCCAATAAAGCCGATAGTTGTTTACCCTAAGTCTCTGATAAGTGGCCTTATGGGACAAGAGTGTGAAAGGTAATTTCGTTTCCATTATCATAAAGCAAAAATAAAAATAACAATTATAATGGAGAGATGGAGATATCAGCCAAAATGGTATGCTCGAGGTTCAATAAAATTCCCAGAATAAGACGTTCCGGCCTGAATTTATTTGGCCATCTTCAGTTATTGGAAATTATACACATATTGCAAAACAGACATTGAATTGAACCAGGATTTGTCAATATAAAATTTATTTGCTTCATACAAAATTGTACGATTCCTGTGCCCAAGATCAGAGATGAACCTTGAGCATTCCAATTTTGGCTGATATCCCCATCCCTTTATTATAATCATATCTCTGCCACAACAAACAAAAATAACATAGGCCTTAGAATTATCAACTTTAGAGAACTAATTTATTTTGAGGTGACTGTATAAGAAAGAATAATGTTCTATTTATTATTTTTCAAGTCATTCTAAAATGACTTTTGTCTAAAATAATTAATTTGCATATAGCGTGCAATAAAATGTCAAAATACGAGAAAACAAAAAAAAATCTTCCATCTAATTTGGTATTAAATGAGGAGGGAGAAGATATTAGACATCCAATAACAACAACAACAACATACAAACACCAACAAGAACAAGAACAACATCACTGAGAAGACAAAGACAAGAGAGAGAGACCTAGTCTGGACGTTCTTGACTCGGCCCAGGAGATCAACATGGCCTGCCGAATATTGTTCAATCACGTCCTTGACATCGTACGGTTTGAGCGCCTCCTTAAACTTCCGCCGGGCCACGAAGTACTTCAACTGCAAGTAATACTTCATCTACATTCGCTAGAGCTTGAAGAACAATCATAGACACCACAACAACGAAGACTAAAAACTAAGTGATAGATGGAAGAAGATATGACATCCCTCTGAATGACAAAGTTGCCACTATTTCCTTAATATAATCTCAATTTATTATTATATAATAATGGCAACTTTGTTTTTTAACTAAAATACTAAAGGAATCCTAATCTAATTTGTTCATTGCAGTGAATATTTACATTTAATTAAAAAAAAAAATTAATTTGAGTATAATAATCTGATCAACTGAAAAAGGGTTCAATTAAACTAAATCTGATTTCTAATTTGGTTATAAAGACTCACTTGAACTCAGGACATCAGACCGCCGATGCAGAAAAAATGTCCTCAAAACCTATGTGTGCTGTCTGAGCGAATACGAATGTGAAGTTGCAACACAACTTCGGTTCAAATCCCTCTCCCCCTGGTAGAGAAGTAAGAGATAATTTGACCCCCAAAATAATCATAAATCCATAATTATTGTAGATATTCACTGCAATGTCAAATACTAAAAAATAATAATTTAAAAAATAAATAAAATTTGGAATTTGGAATCTGATTGAGGAATAAGGAAACTATTAGTCCGCCGCAATGTTTTTGAATTGTAAAAAATTTTAAATAGAAAAAAAAAATAGCAAAAAAAATAAACAAGCAATATGAAAGATAAGAGAAAAAACAAACTAATATTTAATAGAAATTAAAAAAAAAAAAAAAATATAGAATTTGATTTAAATATTTTGGACAACAATGAATTCAACCACACATTCTGTATCTGGATAACTATAAATGCGTCAATGCCAAATTCATTCATATGGTACGTCTATCTAGCAACAAATCCACAGAGAGAGAGAGACATTCAAAATGTGTGGTGGGGGTGAAGGTACGGGGTGGGGGGGTTCTAAGGTTGTCGGCCTCACCTTTCGAATCGCCCGGATCGCCACTTTGTGCTGATTGGTGAGTTGAATGCATCGCGGCTCCTCGTCTTCATCTGTAACACCAAAATTATATTAGTAAACAACATAGAGTATTTATCTAGATTATCTTATAAAGAAAATGTTCAACCAGTGCGTTAAAAAAAATTCTGAAATTACTAGTGCTAATTTTTGTGAGCCAACTCACCTATTATGTACAGAATGAATTATTTAAAAGGCATGTAATGTACAATTAGTTCGTTAAATATTTTTTAATAAAGCGCAAGAGTTAGTACGATCACAGGGTTATCGACGTTAAATTAAATGGAGTTTAATCCAATCCACCAATGACAGTTCCTGGGGGAATAGAGCAACGACTGTTTGATTCATAAATAAATTTCAAGACAAATTGTTTTTGCGCCTTCAAAAGGTAAACCATTTCATGTGGACTCAAAATTCCCTTGATAACAAAATCGGTAATGTGCTATAATCCACAAAAAAGACAAGTGCTGAAAATTTCTATTTGTTGACAAAACAACTAATGTAAAATTTAGTAATTAATCAAAAAATTACACTTTGTGCTTTATTTCAAATTAAAAAAAAAAAACACAGATAAAACACGACAACTTTTTACAAAGTAAATGTAGTCAAAGTACCTGAAATGAGCAAACGAAGCGTTGAAGTTCATTTATTAAAATAAATAAAGATATCAAAGCTAAATTAATTTTACAAACCAAATGAATGTATTCTTGATATGAAATTTTTTTGTGAGTCCCAGAGCTTATTGATGAAGAAAATGAATGAAGGCTTTAATTAAATGGAAAAATGAATAGTCGATTCTTTGAAGCAACAGAAATTAAATTCATTCTAATGTGGATGATATTCAAATCGAGTGGCATGTATGGGCCTTATTAAAAAATTTTTATCTTTTTTTTTTATTTAAGATATGCAATGAAAACTCAATCTTTCTAAATAATTATTATTCAAGCCGATAAACTTTTTGCCCTAGGGCATACACGGAAAAGTTTATCGGCTTGAATAACTCCTCTGTCTTAAGAGGTATAATTATGATGAATATATGGTTAGAAAGATTGAGTTTTCAGCTAAAGATTCCACCATTTATTTTTTTCCTATCATTTTATTTTACCGCGCTGCGGTAAATTCTAATTTGAAAGTTTAAACCCCTGTAGATTCCGAACGGCTAATCAGATCAGACTAAATGGGATGTCAATTTGTGCAGGAAGAAAAATTCTAATAGAATGAATAAAAAAATCCCGAGTAATTAACTCCAAAATTAGTTTTTTTCTCGAAAAACCTAACTTTTTAGGCAAAAAAATATCGAAAAATAGCCCTACTTGTGCAACGAATAGCTACTTGACCATAAAAGCTACATTAAATCTAAATATAGTTTTAGAAAGAGTGGTTCAATACCCCCGGACCTTTTTTTCTTTTTTTTTGATATGACGTCATTTTACCACATGAGAGCACTTAGCGGGATTTTTTTTCAATAGTACTAATTGATTCTCCATCGATTAAAAAACCGTTATCGGCATAAAATTTGACGTAGAATACGATGGTTATAATAAAAATGTAATACAGTTGGGGCCCCATTGTTAAAAATCGATTTAAAGATTTCAATTGTTGATAACAATATGAAATCTTTAATAAATTTTGGTGGAACAATTTTTTTCTTAAAGTTCACTCTTTTAGCTTTAAAATGGTAAAAAAGTTTTTTTTCTAGCTCAAATAGAACCAGAGTTATGAATTTTTAAAAGTGAGCGTCTAAGCAGAAAATCATCAAATTTGCACATTTTCGACCCTCTCTATTTTCCAAAATATTTAAGAAAAAAGAAAATCCTCGCGGATGGCTATCTTTTTTTTCAATATAGAACCCGTAAAAAAAATTTCAGCCAAATCAAAAACATGTCGGTCAGAAAGTGTTCGGTTTGTAAAAGAATCACCCATAAATAAATTTTTCTAGGACCCCCGCAACCCTAAAGTTTTTTTTATCAAAAAAAGTTATTGTTAACAAAATATCGCCTGCTGAGAATTATAGTGGCGAAAGTCCAAAATTCAACAATTCTAGAAAGGCGTTTGAAAGTTTTATAAACTTATACATCTAAATAGCCGGGCAACAAACGAATAGGCCAGAATCAATAGCAAAGAATGGAATGGAATTGGCACTCAAAAGAGAAGACATTTTAACGTCGTTTGGCAGGCTTAATTCAAAAATTGATTTTTCGGACTTCCGTCACTCAGCATTCTCAGCATCCGATATATTTACTTGATTATACTAAGTCTTTTTCCGGTCCATTTTATAAAAAGCTTTCCTCCATTATTACCAAGATACATGTATGTAGAGATTTTAGAAAAGAAAAATTAATCAAACCTAATGACCCCTGAATGGAATTTTACGAATAAATCTCTCTTCTACGTCTATATCAGTGGTTTCCAAACTTTATGTTAACACGCCTCCCTTAAAAATATTTAATCTTATGACGCCTCCCCCCCCCCCTCCCATTTTATAAAATAATACAAAAACAAAAATTTTTAATGCTAAAAAATATAAATTTATATAAAGATATTTTTTTCTATTTATTCTTATTTATATTAAAACTAGCAATCATTTGGAAAATTGGTCTTGGTGGCCAATATTCGCGCCTCCCCTTATTAGACAAGTCCGCACCTCCCTAGGGAGGCGCGCCTCACAGTTTGGAAAACGCTGGTATAAGGGTATTTTATGGCTGGTGGAATTTGTATCAGGAATGAAAGAAGAAAACGCAACCAGAATTTTTTCTTTAAAAATATATTTTAACAGCTTACGTTTCGGCCTTGGTAAAAGCCATCCTCGGATGACCATTAACAGATCCGAGGATGGCTTTGACCAAAGCCGAAACGTCAGCTGTTAAAATATATTTTTAAAGAAAAAATTCTGGTTGCGTTTTCTTCTAACTTTCATTCCTGAAGAAAAATATTTTTCTCAAATCTTATTATCACGCCCTAGGGGGTGCCTATCTTAAATATAAAATTTCAACCTCCTAGCTCAATTCCTTCATGCTTTAAATTGAACCCAACAGACAGAAACCTTTTTTTTGGATTCAGGGGACCTCAAAACGTGTATATACATCAAAGTCTCGACATCGAATTTTTGATATGAATCCAATACTTTCTCTCTCTATATATATGTATATTAACCTACTACATATAGGTAAGAGAAAGTAAAAATTCAAATACGAATTGGGATTAGTTCTATATACAAAAAGATGCGGTAACTCACCCCAGTAAAATTCTAAGTTGACTAATCATATCTTACTTTTCTACCTAATGAAAAAAAATCCCTACAAAATTCTGCAAGGGATTCGATGGGTTCCTAAGTTACCCAGTGTTATTATTATCTGTTTATGAGAATTTAAAAATCTTCAAAAATTAATTCCGCCCCAGTAAGAAATTTTAGATTGACATTTAAATGTTTCTATCCCACTATGCTATTTGCTAAATATTGAATATAAATTTTAAATCAAACGGATTGCACTTATTTTTTAGTAAAAGTATTAAAAAACATTAATATCTTTGTGCATTATAGGGGATGGGGCATTAACACCCCTGGTTAATGCCTTCATACCTCCCCCCCCCCTTTAAGGAAATGCGAGCCTTCTCTGCGAAATCACTCTCAAAATAATATGAATACATTTATAAAAAAGTAATAATTATTTTAATTTTTATTTTATTTTGTAATTATTTTATTTTAATTTTCAACCCTTAATCCACCCCTGTGTAAAAGTATATTAAGGAAATTTGGTTAACAAAAATATAGACCATATAGAAAGAATATAATATAATATAATTTATGGTAAATAATGGTGACTTAAGAAAAGATAAAAAAAATGCCCTCAGGCTTGGTGTAGTTGGTCGCGTCCCTACCTTCTATACCGAACGTCGGGGGTTCGGATCCCTGGCAGTCCCACGAAAAGACTGTGTGAATGTGTGTGCGAGGGTGAATGAGAAAAAAAGGTGTTTAAAAAAAAAAGATAAAAAATTTTTTTTCAATGACACCTACACTCCCCTCCCCCGTTTTAACAGCTTATATTCTCCCTCTACCCTTAGTGAAATACAAAATATTTAATTTCATATTCAAAAGAATCGTTTTTCGCAGCCAAATTATTTGTTTCTATCATTTTTTTTTTCAACGATAAAATGCATAATAATTACCTTTAATAAGACACTCAAGAGGGTGTGCTGGTTGACGGTGAGGTCAGGGTGGGTTACACTATATTAATTATTCACTTTGATTCACTTTAAACACAATTAAAAAAGATTGCAGCTCTCCGCCTGCCGCGCGGCAACGCACTCGACTCGACTGAACGAGAGAGAGACTTGTTTTTCTTTGTATAGGAATAAATAGATGAAAATAACAATTCCCTTTTTATTAAAAGAAAAAAAAATACTTTTTACTCTTATCTAATTATATTTAGAGCCGGAAAAGAATGTCAACAAGTGATTTGGAATATTCCAAGGCCTTTTTTAAGTAATCAACCCTTCATCCCCCCCTAATCAAAATAATAATCAACGCTACTTTTTGAATGTTTTCTATTTATTTGGCTTCGATTTAGTTAAAATAAATTTAAAAAACATTTTTTCCAATTTTTTACCCCCTTATCCAATCCTAATAAATAAAATAATTAACAATGCTATCGCCTTCGGCGAGCTTCGCGTCTAGTCAAAAGCCCTGAAAAACTTCCCTGGATCCGCCTTTGGGTTTTACACATAGTATAATTTTCTAGAATGAGCCTTACTTTAGGCCAGTGGTTTCCTCCAAACTTTTTGTTACTACGGCTCCCTTAAAAATATTTAATCGTATGACGCCTCCCCCCCCCCCCACACACATATTTAATAAAATAATTCAAAAACAAAAATTTTTAATACTAAAAAATATAAATATATATAAAAATATTTTTTTTATTTATTCATATTTATTATTTTAATTCAAAACTCCGTCCCAGAATCTTCTAAATTCTTTTATTATTTTATTTGTAAAACTAGCAATCATTTGGAAAATTGATCTTGGTGGCCAATATTCGCGCCTCCCCTTAGACTAGTCCGCACCTCCCTAGGGAGGCCCGCCTCACAGTTTGGAAAACGCTGGTCTATATGAATATTGGCAAATCTTGTGATAGAAAAAAAAAACAATTTCCAATTCGTATAGTTTTTTTTTTTCTCTTTCTGTTTTGTCAATCATTCACTCCATCACTCTTGAATTAAAGCTTTCCTATTTGTAACTTTCAGTTGACTTTTTTCAATATTAAAAAAAAAATAAATAAATAAATAAATAAATAAAGCAAACATAAAAATTGAAATTCATTTCGGGTCACAAATTGTAAATAAATACAAGTATAAATAGAAATTTATTATTTCGAAAATTGTATTTCCTATTTAAGGAAATAAACTTTTTAACACAAATTGTGTAGATAACATTTTTTTTATCTTTTATTAAAGCATCTTCTGATATATAAAGAATCAATAAGATTCAAACAATGTCCCGAAGCCTTTTTTTTTGTCCTTATCTTATATTTTCCTCTCGATAAACCCTGTGCAATCGAGTTGTGCCGAAATGGCGCTGGCCGATCGCCACCCCCTAACCCCCTAACCCCCCAGGAATTCATTGTCTTTGCTTCCTTTCTTCGCAAGTCAAACTCAGAACAAGACAAGACAAGAACTTGCTTAAAATGCATGCCTTTTCTTTTCAAATCAGAAGACTATATTAACAAAAGACAAAAAATTGGAGAGTTAAATTTCAATTATTCGTTGAACAAAAAAAAAAATGTTTAAGTAAAAAAAAAAAATGGAATCCTATCATATTTGACAATTTTGTTCACTATTCTTTAGGGATCCATTTAAATTCCTTTGTTAGAGATGAGACAGCACAGGGCTAGTCAAACTCTTAAGTATCGCTTCGGATTCTAGAGGGGAAAAAAAGTTTGTGGCGGCCACCCGTTAAAAGATACACAAAAATATTCTTAAAATAAGTTTTTTGTCAATTGGTAAGATCAATTTTACTATTTTTATATTTGTGAAATGAGGGATATAAAACCAAATCAAATAACAACCAGATGAATTTATGCACAGGCGGAGGAGTTCACCGCTAGCAAAACAAAAACAACAATAATCATTTATAATTCGCAAATGAAATTATGACACCAAACGGGTGTTGGTAATAAAAGAAGGATGAACATTGAGACGTAGAGGGCGTAGCTAGGAGAGCTCAGTTTTTACAATTCAGGCTTGGGAGAGAACTTCACAACATAAAATCCCTGCTTAATAACAAAACGGCTATAATTAAACAATCCCTACGAACTAACTATAGGTCAACTAACTGACCCTAACTATTGCAACCGGCCTTTGTTTGTATAATCTCAAACAATTAAATACCAATCCCATCTTTATTTAAAATCAATATGGGGGGGGGGGGGGGGGAGAGGTGTAACCCCCCCACCCCAAACCCCAGGGGGGGGGGCCCCCCGGGCAGGGGGATGTTTTTTTTTAATTTATCTGAGCAGAGGAGAAAAAAAAAAAAAACACGGCCCCCCAAACAAAAAAAATTAAAAAAAAAGGGGTTTTCGAAATTTTTTATTGGGGGCGGGGGGGGAAAAAGAAAGGGGGGAGGGGGGGGGGGGGGGGAGGGGGAAAGAGAAGTTAAAATCAATATTCCTTATTCTTATTATTAGATAGAAAATTATTAACTTGGCCTTAATTGTTATTCCATACAAATAGATTCAAATCTCATTAATTTAAAACATGATAGGCTAAACTTTTTCTTGTCCTGTCTAGGCTATATATTGGCACAAAATATTCCACTTTGGCATTTATACGAATAGATGAGGGTGGTAATCTCGTGTAATCGCTTACTTCAATTTTGTTTGAAATCTCACTCTTACAAGGGAATGTAATAATACGCCGAAGAGGAGGGGATGGCTCATCTACATATATACTATGTTCGGAGTCTTTGAATGTCTTGGATCAGATTTTCACTGAGAGGGAAAATCAATAGGAAATGACGAGAGAATAGTTGCACGAGGGGGGAGGAGAAAATAAAATTCCACTCTCTTTTTTTTCAATTTCAACAAATTCTTCTCCAAGTAAAGAATGAATGCAATGCGGTAATTTTCAATTTGAGAACATTTTTGTCGACCAAATAATAACATCCTCTCTCTTTTTATTATGATAATAAAAAAATATTGACAAGTCGTTCTTTGAAATGAAATTTTCTTCTTTTTTTTATTGTTGAAACAAGTGAATAAATCTATTGTTGAAACGACTGAATAAATCCATTTATTGAGTTCGAACTCACAAATAAATCCCCGAGAAGAGAAATAAGCCGGCGTGACTCTCGATCAATCGAGGCTAGGGGAAAGAAGAATGGAAAGATTTAGAGGAAATGCCACCCTTAGCTAGGGTAACTCGTGGTCACCATCCACTTCTCACAAGGTATGGACGTAATCTGTTATAATTCCGAAAGAAGATTTCAAATATTTATAAGGACATAGTCTGAACAAGGTCACTATCATAAGAATATGAATATACCAGTATTTTGAGATAAACCGTTTGCATTGGAGCCATATGACATGTTTGCATGAATATAAAACAAAATGAATGTGAAGTAGATAAAATGTGTAAAAAACTTATATAAACGTCAATTATATACATGTTGTAGGTCAAGTATGTTGATTAAATTATTTCTCCAAATTATTTTGAGTCTAGGTCCAGGTATTAAGATCCTTAGCTTTTAAGGACTTGACTTGAATCTAAATCCAATATACAATATTTACATATGTTAATGTCTTGTTATGAATGTAGAAGCGTGTCTGGATGATGATATAAGGTTTAATTTAAATCGAAATCAATAATCATGTAAAAAAATTTCAAAATACCTTGGACTTTAGGAAAATGTTTTAAAATTTCAGCTTAGGTTCAGTGGTAGAGTTTATAAGTAGTAGTTCCCAGTGGGACTGCTCCCAAGGCACCCCCAGAGGGTTTCATAATTCGAACCCTGTCCATTAGTGAGACGGGTCTGGCCCAAGGAATAGTATAATATAACAAGTAAGGAAAATGAAAGAAAAACAAAATGATAATTTAAAATTTTAAGAGGAAAAATTTAAATCCAAATAATGATCCCTATATTTTCGAGTTTAGGAAAATAATTTGTCTTTACTCTTTATCTTCAGATATAAAGCAAGATAGCCTAAGCAAAAAATATGTTTAGAGGAAACCCCTCAAATCCTAATGGAATTGCCTGATTTTTGTAAGTCTTCACATAGGAATACCCTAGCGGACCTTGGTCATCATCCAGAGTTCTAAGTGTATTAATTTTTATTTTTTAATTTTTAAACCGCTTTGGGGAAAATTTTTCCTTTCAAAACCTTTTTTTTTCATTATGGTGGTAAGAAATCCATTACCTCCACCCTATTCAATTTCCGATTAGAGTGCAGAGAGCTGTGCGAAAGTCGGCGCCTGTTCCATGCGTAGTAGTTAATAGCACACGACATTGATCTGTGCCGCAACAGTGCCGAGTGAGTAAAATAGTGATTGTATGCCTATGTGTAGGTGTGTGTGTGTGTGTATAACGAGAGAGCGAGAGTGTGCGCAGAAGAGAGAAGAGCCACATGCCGGGGGGGACTGCGCCGCCGCCGCCGTGTAGGCCCATCAGCGCCCCGATATGACTTGGCCGCCTGGTATAATGCCAGAGGGGCAGCCCCCCGTTGTTGCCGTTGTTGCCGCTGGTGCCGTGGTTGCCGCCGCTGTTCCCACCAGCAGCACCCGGGCTTGCCCCGTTCGGGTGTTGTTGCAATAAGCCACACAGCATCATCGGCATGGTGGTCGCCTCGCCTAAGCGCCAAAGTGCCGCCCCGGGTGTATAGTCATTGCTGGCAAATGTCGAGGGCCAACGTAACTCTAGGCTGTTACTGCGCCGGGCGCCCGTCGAAGGTTCTGCTGTTAAGCCAGCCACCCACAAGTGATAATATATTATTCTCAGCCCCCAATCTCTCTCCCTTGCCCATACGAAAGGTATTAAGAATTTATTCTAAAACCTAATCAGGGTAACAAAAACACAAGATAATGGTATTCATAAAAATTAATTCATCTTGAGGGAGTAATTTTGAGTAGAAACATGAAGATCTTTTCGGGATAATTGGCATTCATATCACTGACTAATTTTCCTCATCTATATAAATTCCATGACCCTGTCCTTTAAAAAATTGTAACCTTCACTAATGAGATCACGTTTCAATTGTAAATTTATCTATCTTCCTTACAACTGATTTTAAATAACAACATTTCGAAAAAACGAAGTTTAATTAAATCACCAATTATTTTATTAAAATATGGAATGTTTTCAGATTGGTCAGATGCTTTTTATTGACGAATGCATTAATTCGTGCCGTTTTTACTTGAAATTTTTTTATTATTCCTCTTTTTTTAATTTGTTATAATAATCAAAGTAATTTCGTTAAATTGTCGAAATTATTTTAATTATTGTTACCAATTAAAAAAAAAATAATAAAAAATTCAAGAAAACGAGTGGATGGGCCAGTTATAGAGAACTCGCTTCTTATGCTAAGTGGCCAGAGGTTCTCTTCCCGTTCCAAGCCATAAGAATGTATTCCAAATGAATTGGTACACTCAATTGCAATAAATAGGGACGTGGTCTAAATGGTTTTGATGCCAAAAAAACGGCAAAAATTCACTAAAATTTTAAATTCAATCCAAGTATATGAGTCATTCTTGCACAGATTCTTATTATCAATTTCAATAATGTTTAGATATTATATACCAGTATAACAAATTGTATTTAAATTTTCAAATTAAATGAATAACTTTATTACATGATCAAATTAAATAGGCTATCGATTTGTTCAAATTATTGTTTATAAATTAAATGCTAACCATCCAACCAGTGATTCAATTAAAGTCAAAGAGATAATCTCTAACGAAATCGGTGATTAAGAGATTGAACAATAAATTTGAAAACAAACAAAAAACAAAAAATCAGGCAATGAACTATTAGGGATGAATTGACGAGACACTAGGGACACGAAAAAAGTATCGATACAAGTACTTTTTTTACACGATACTTTTTTTTCGATACCACATCCTTACGAGACACTCAAAGAAAAAAAAATTATTAAAATGACCGAAGAATGACTTTTCAAACGTGAGAGAAATAAAAATTTTTAATAACCCCATTTCCCTAAAAAATTCAAACTAAAATTTTTTCCAAAAATAAATAAACGAATGAATCAAAAAAATCATGCTTAAATGGTATTAAATTATTTATTTCTTTAATTTCATGCTTAAAATTTGTTTATTAATTTAATAGTTTATTTATTCGTTTAGCCATGCATGATTTACTAATAATAATAAATTATTATAGCTAAGCCGCGCGAAATTTCAGGCAGCAGCCGCCACACGCACACACACACACACACACACACACACTTCCAGTTCATTCAAAGGGGATGAATGAAGAAAAAAATGATAGGGAGGGAACAAAAAAGAATTTGTAATAAATTCAATGAACAATGTGCATTAAAGTTTCCAAGTTGTTATCTTCTCTATTTCTCTTTTGCCAATAAATAATAAGTTCAATGACCACATATAACTTTCTTCTTTCTCTCTTATTATGCCTCTTCCTTTTAAGAAGAAAAAAAACCCTCGAGTATGCAATATAACCGATTGAAAAAGTTCTTATCAAAGATGGAAATGTAATATATCAAAAAGTTGGGGCTAATAGATACCAGATACGAGATCTTAATATACTATTCGATATAAAAAAAAGAGAAAATAAATTTAAGTAAATACATCACGAAAATAAACTTAGAACTTCATCTTTTTTGCATCTTCTTTTAAAACTCTTATTTTCTTAGCTCAAGGGAAAATTAAATAAATTTTCTTTTTATATAAAAATAAGTAAGAAGATTGGAAATAAGCAGCAATGGACTTGTGTCGGGGAGGATACGAATCTAGCTGAATTTCGAATTTTTCACGTGGGGTTGTAAAATTTGGCGAGTTAAATTTTTGGCTGAATTGAAGATTATATCAACATTTTTTTCGGGTTTTGTTTCTCTCTCCATTCTTTTTATTAGCCTAAAATAGAGGTGGGAAAGCCAATTTGATCCAGATTTCTATAAAAATAACGAAAATATAGAAGAAATATCAAGTTTTTTTTTTTAGGGGGGGGACTTTTTTTTTTTTTTTTTAAAGGTAATAATTAAAATAATCCAATGTGAGATTAATCTATAGAACTTGAGAAGATATGAATATAAATAAATTATATTAGTTAGAATATAAATGAAAATTAAATGCTCAAGAGAGACGATGATCACGTCGCAAGACAAATCAGGAGTGACGTGACCATCGTCTCTCTTGAGCATTTAATTTTCATTTATATTCTAACTAATTTATTTATATTCATATCTTCTCAAGTTCTATGAATGATATATGATTGGATTATATAATTTACACATATTTAACACCCATTTGTTCTGAAGATGGTCCCAACCAGGACCGAAATGTCAACATTATTGGGAATAAAAATAATGAAATATAACTAGCTGCGAATTTTCTTCTCCTCACCTATCCTGTAAGTTATTTTATTAATTTAACAACTAGGCCCATATTTAAAACAAATATTAAAGCAACTTAAGAAATTTTCAGTTGGGGATTCGAATATAATTTAAAACAACTTGCAGGGATCCCGACTTTGCCGGTTCGGTACGGTTAAGGTTCAGCCTGTTTAGAAAAAAAAAATTTCAAACAACTAGGGATTCTCGGCTAGCTCGGTTAGTTTCGGTTCAAAACCATTCAGTTCGAAGCGTTTGGATACCACCTTAAAAAAAATGAGCCTTCAGTAACCAATCGCTTCTAACTGAATGGTTTTGGACCGTCCTAACCGAGCCAAGGCCAACACTAGGGAACTTTCTCGGTTGATAAAAAAAGGTTGCACATGCAAAATATTTGATAAATTTCAACTATAATTAACTAGATTTTTAAGATTAAATTTATAATCGAGAAAGAAAAAAATACGAAATTTTAAGGTATAATACCTTTCTTATAGGTTAATGTCACCTTCATATTTCTTCTATCAATATATTTTCGTTATTTTTATAGGGATATGGATTAAATTGGCTTTCGCACCTCTAATTAAAGCTAATAAAAAGAACGGAGGGAGAAAACTAACCCGAAAAAGTTCCCTATCATAGAAACAAATCTCGACATAATGTTAAATTTTTTTCATACTTCGATTATTTAAGCTTTCAATTAAATAGGCAAGTAGATTCTTAACATAAAACTATTTTAATTTTAACATTAATAATGACTGGATTTTAGAAATTAGGACTTAAAGATGCAGCACCCAAATAAAATACAAATTTCTTGTGAATGTTGATACGTTTCGGGAAAAATTTACTACTCCCATCTTCAATCATCAAGAGCTGAAAATTGATGACTAAAAATGGGTGAATAAAATATTTGACAAGGATGTTGATAATTAAACACTTGAGATGATTTTAGTCTCCGAAACGTCGACAGATAGCGGGAGGAGACAGTCCAAATAAATTGGCCTGAAAATCATCTCCAAGTGTTTAATTATCAACATCACTCTCAAATATTTTATTCGCCCATTTTTAGTCATCTCTCCTACTAGAATTGTTGACTTTAGATGGGGGAATAAATTTTACCTGAAACGACTCAACAATTACAGGGAATTGAGAGTGTATTTAATTTGGCTGCCTGCATCTTTCCTAATTTCTAATTTTAGCATTAATTTTTTTTTTAATAAGCATGCATCTAAAACACAAAGGTCATTCAATGAATATTTTTTGTTAGTCGGATTAATAATAATAATAAATTTAGTTATCATCCTGTGATTACAAGTAAACATACAGTATTTTTCGGCCTCGAACCATTGCCCCCAATCCGACGACCTGTCGGAGCTGTAGAGTCTCTGAAGACTTCTTTGGTTTCCGCTTCTTATTTGAGGGAAAACTGTATAAAAAGCCTCAAGATTTTATGAGAAGGAAAAATAAGTATATAGATAAATAAGAAGAAATAGAAAATAGAATCCCTAAAGGTTTCAGTCGAAATAAATATTTACAATTCAGTGGCCAGTTTAAGTGAAAATATTATGTACCCTCTCTATCTCCCTGCCTTCCCTACTTCCTTACATCTATTTCCATTATTATCCTCTTTATTTATTCGAACAAGCAATCTTCTTTAGTTATTTGGATTTGGAGTGAAAGAGAATGCAGCTAATAATTGAGACTCTATTAAAAAAAATTTTTTCGGAAGCTCTGAGGATGGTCTTGACCAAGACCGAAACGTCAGCATACAGTGCCCATTTATTGGATGCATCTTCTTTCAGTTCAAATTATCTGCTACTCAATTTAGTTATTTGGTGATATAAAGAAGACGTTTATTAAAGCTTTTGTGGTTTGTTGTTATTATTATTGAGAGATTTTTAATTGCAGACCATATTTGTATTAATTATTTATTAAAAATATAAATACTGTACGTTTCATTTGAGTAGGAGTGTACAGTACTTGAAAACGACTACAGAATAAGCAGTCGAAACTTTGTACATTATTAATAATTAATACAAATGTGGTCTATAATGAAAAACTCCCATATTACAGTAATAACATAAGACGTTAAAATTTTCATGGAAAATTTCGAGACATAGGGTATGTATAGACCGGGTTATTATTAACCTAAAGCCTTGATCAGAAAGGCCAGTCACTTTAACCCCCCCAAAAATGTTTTGAAGATATTAATCTCCGTTAATAATGGTATTTTAGATCTACAAAGGTGCGATATTTTACAATGTTTCCGGGACATCGACCTCCATAAAATGTTGGACCATTGTAAATCTAAAAGAACATCATTAAAGTGGGACAGAAAAAATTTTATTACGGTATAATAGAGGAAGAATTAAAATTTAAATAAAGTGTTTGCCCAGTAGTTTGGTGGCGAGGTCTCCCTTCACATTACTTGAATCAATCACTGAAAATGTACTAAAATTCAAGCTCTATTAGCTACCAATTAAAATTCTAATTACCAACAGGTAACGAAACATTTTTGAAAAAATTATATCAAAAAAGAAGGCTAATAAAATTGTTTTCGTAATAAAATAAATCTATATTTATTTCCATTTCATTTATTTTCTTCTCCATCCCTATTTTTTTAAATTGATTGAACGACCTTTGTATCCATTCATTTATTTGGCTTCCTATTATTTGTCTTCTACTTTCTATTCGTTCATTTTTCGTTTATTTTTACTTTTTTTTGGCAACTAAACTTACCATCTGAATTTCTCTTATTAGATAGCGCCGTTTCGGTAACAGAATCTTCACTATGACTTGCATTGATTGGTTTTGAATGACCGCCTCCTAAAAACACAACAGACAATAATTGGGGATCGCGAAACGTCTCTAACGCCAAATTTATTTTTTAATTTCATGCAAGAGATCAAAATAAGAGAGAAAGAGCGCGAATTAAAAGAGATGTGTTAAAAAAGTAAAGAAATATAGAGAGTAAAAAAAAAAAATAATTGAAAAATTACGATAAATCGCTGAAGTATAAGTGAATTTAATATAAAAAAAAAATATCAATTTATAATTCTTAAATAATAATTACTAAGCAGGACTTTCAGCTAAGAGAGTAATTTGTTTTTAATAAATTATTTAAGTCTACATTCAGTGATGTTTGGTAAATCTTCTTTAATTGTTTGAAAACTCACCAAAATGATGGTTTAAGATTATGTTAAAGCATCCCAATGTATTTGAAAGTAAAAAGACAAAAAATATATTTAGATGTACGAGTATATATTCGTTATAATCTCATCAGTTGTTAATAAAATCTCAAACCTCTGAGGTTTCGGCCACTTAACAGCATGCCTTCATCAGTGAAATTTTGACAGAAGAACGGATTTACAGGATTGTGGCATGTTACGACACACGCAAATTAAAAAAAAATCATCTGAATTTTTCCACTTATAATTAGGGGAAGCGAGTGGAGAAAATGCTTAAGAAAATCAGGCATTCAGACAGTGAAAAAGAAAATTCCACCACCAAAAATCTCACTTATTACTAGGCCACTGACGAGAGATAAAAGTTTAGGAATTTATATTTTCAATTATTTAATAATAATTTCTTATTAAATATTATAGGAGAATATAAATACTCTGTTAGAGGGGTGGAGGGTGAGGAGGGAGGGAAAGAAATCATTGCTTAAATGTAAAAAATTTACAAAAAATAATTTTCTATTTTAATTTTCATTTTTAAAGAAAAAAACTATTTTGTTTATTAAAAGGGGTGATTTACACCCTTTCTCACCCTCCCTCTGGGGTACACGAATTCATCATAGAGTTATATTTAAAAAATTGGATAATTTTATCAGTTTATTATAAGAGAGAAAAATAAAATACAAAATTACTTTAATTCGTTATGCAAATGAGATGTGAAAATATTCATTACCTTAATAATAAGAAGACCAGGTGGGGAGTTTGGTGGATGAATGTCTTATTTGCACAAATCACAACACAATATAAAATAAACTAAACACACGAGAGAGAGAGAGAAAGAGAAACCGAATGACTCATGGCTCGACTCAAAACTAAGACAGCCTGACAGATAGGCAACAAGCAAGCAGGCAAAGAAAGATAGCATTGCTCTCTGAGCGACCGAGAATTAAAATTATCAAATAAGTTCTCTATTTAAAAAAATTCTATTTACTTGCAAACTAACGGGGATTTATTTCGTTAGGAATAAATTTGAAATTGAAATAACTATTAAAAGACTCACTTCATAAACCCACCATTAAAACTCACCGCAATTTAAATAAAATACTTCCAAGTGTTATTTTTTGTATTTATTTATTAGGAATATATTCGAAGTGAAAGAAGAATCCCTATAATTAACTTTAAATTTATAAAGATCAGTCCAAAAAAAATTCAAGTTATATCCGCATATTTGCCAATTTCGCCAACTGCGCAGGGAGGGGCTGTGAATCTTCCACCTTCTTGTAAGGGCTTCGGAATCGCTCACACCCCACCCGCTTTATCCTATATATTTTTTTTTAGTTGAGGGATGTTTAAGGAAGGGTGAGGTGGTCTGTCAGATGGAATATGTAGAAAATCGGTGAAAAAATTGTGAAAAAATCAGAAAAAATCGATCATTTTTAATGATTTTTTTGCATTTTAAACGACAAAATCCTCCCCCACACCTCCCCCCCCCTTGGATCCAAATGTTAATGTTTTTTTAACTTTTCACTTTTCTAGACCTTCTGAAGAAATGTTAATGCTAAAATATACTCGTACATCTAAATATATTTTTTTTCTTTTTACTCTCAAATACATTGGGTTGCTTAGACATATTCTTAAATCATTCTTTAATTGTATCCAATGTAAAAATAAGTAAGCTCTTTATCCATGTTCAAATTTTAATTCAAGAAAATTTATTACCCTGAACTTTAAAAGGGATGATTAATCGAAAAATTTTATTATTTCTCTTATCATCTAGCCATCAAACTCAACTTATGGTTAGTTTATTCATCCTAATAACTGACAAATCCTTAGTTTCTAAAATTGAACTCATTGTCAGTGAGCCGCAGATACTTTATCATTCACTGATGCACGGTGAATTGTTCATTAAAAACAATATTTTTACAAAAGGAAGGGAGCACAGGAGCAGCCAAAAAGTTGAAGTCTCCGATTTTCAACAATTACCGAAACGTTTGGGGAAAACTTTATTCTCTCACCATCAGTCTTTCAAATAGTATATGTGCCGGAGTTGTCATATGGGCACAAACATTTATTATAAAAATATTGTAACCAATCCAAGGAGAAAAATGACAAATGAAGTTTAGGTTATGTTATTAAGAACTCATTTGATAAGTTCATGACTTTCAATCGAACAGATATCAAAATATACCAAAGTTGCACTTTTTGTTCTAGGCAATTTGGGTATGTTTGCACTTTTTACCTTGACAAGTGAAACGAACAAACCTATTATTTGCTAAAATAAACCAGGAAAAAAATTGACTTTTATTTCTAATGAAAAACACATCGTCCAACAGTGAATGATGGAAGCAAGGGCGGATACAGAGGGGGAGGGTAAATGGGGTAATTACCCCCCCCCCCCCGCCCCGAGAAACACCTCTGGATCCGCCCTTGGATGGAAGTAACTGCGGCGCTCTCACTGAGTTCAATTTTACTAAAATCTTCACCCCAGAATCAAATTCTTAGTTTGTTTCTAATATCTGCTGATTATATTTATTTAATTAACATTATAATTACAAAAGCTTTTTATTCCCTCACACTTCTTTTTGTTCTCCCTCTCAAATTTAATTAATGTTTGACAAGAAAAAAAAAACCCTAATTAAGTTGTAATTTTCTTTTGGCTGTTGTTTTTGAATATGACCTACTTAGTTTGGATATCCTCTCAACTTCTCTAAACTTTGACAAGCCATCATCAACAAGAGCACGTGCAACAATAAACCCTACACAGAGAGAGAAACACACAAAGATCATTTTTATTGTTCATGTCATCATCCGCTCTTTAACGTTTTACTTTATGATGCATTAAAATCAAAAAATCCACCGGTGGTTCAGAATATTTTTTTAATAGGCTAATGGTGAGGGGACTATAAAAGATTTTTTTTCCTTAGATATGTATATTAATTAAAATAATAATCGAAAGGAAACTCTTAATAGCTTATACTTATTCATAAGTATAAAGAACATAAAAGTAATAATAATAAACCTTTCTATAATGTAAAATTTGAATAATTTTAATCAAACTCTATCCGTTGACTAGGCTCTGTTTGTTTAGTCATTGACAGGGTGGGAAGTTGTTTCTATATAATAAATTTAAAAACTCCCTTAATTAAAGTTGTAAATTTTTCCCTTTTGCGTGTAAGTTGTTTTTTTTTGCGAGGTTTTCAAATATCAAAGAGCTATTTACACTTTTCATAGTCCGAAAAACAGAGTTGTACCATCTATTGTAATAGTATTAAGCCAAAGCCAGGTAGTTAGGCAGCCTATATGGCACACGCTCACTAAACTTTTTTTTCTGATTAAAGGGCTGAGATAATTTTTATTTCGATATATTTTGAAATTTATATTAAAAAGATAAATTTGTATGTTTATTCTTTTGTTAAAATGTCGGTCGTTCGGCCTATTATCCGCTTTGAAAAGGGTATTTCTCATACAGATAAGCTGCCATTTGGGCTGCCTAACTACCAGGCTTTAGTCTCAATACTATTGCAATAGATGGTATGTGATGATGTATGTTTTTAGTTTTTCAAAAAAGAGGCTATAGGATAAAGCCGTAATACAATTTAGAATATTTATAGGGAAAATTTACTTAATTATTAGAAAACGAAAGGTGAAAAAAATTATTTTTTTTTTTTATTAATTTCGTGATTCTATCCCTTCAATAAGAATTACGATTGATGAAACATTTGCAGGCAAATTGCCGAAAAATAGGATTTATATAACAAATTTAATCTATTTAATGGAAAAAAAAGTTTTTTTTTTTGTTAAGAAGATCAAAACCACACGATCTTTTGTTTCATAACTACTATTATTATAATAATAAAGAGAGTAAAAAGATGTTTTTGATTAAGGTATTTCGTGTAAACACGATCAAAATAATAGTTTAGCTATACATTAAACAAATAGTATGTATGAGAAAGTTTCAAACTTGAAGGGTAAAGGTCATCTTTAGAGTTGAATTAAGTTATAATTACAATGAAAACAGGTTTCGAAATTTCAGATGAAAACTATGATACCTTAACTAGTCTAATGAATATATTTAAAGATGATTAATTATTTGGGGTATGGAAAATGTTTTAAAAAAATACCAGGATATTCACAATTTTCTTAAAATAACTCATTTAATTTTCTACTGGAGAATTTGATCTTTTATTACTGCTTAAGTTTACACTCCTTGAAAATCACTGAGGAATTTTTAAGAAAGAAAAATATAGGGGTTAAAAATAAAAAAATCATATGAACACCGGACATATAGACAATAATTATTTGCAATTAATTATTAATACAATAATAATTTTTTCAGTTTTTATTTTGTTTTATATCTCGTAAACTAAGCATATTTTGTGCACGATAATACAATACAAGATTGCATTAAATTTGCTAAAATTTGGTTAATAAAACGAAATTGTAGACCCGATATTAACCGAGATACTCCGTCAAAGTTAGACAAAGATTCTCGAAATGTAAAACAAATAGAAAATTAGAGTGAGGTGGATAGCTGAGTAGATCTTGTATAAGGAAGAAAGAAAAAGCGATTGCAGCTAAGTTTATTTCGTTTAATAATCGCTTCAAGTTGACTTTTCGGTCAGATATACAACCATCATCAGGGCTGAAGCGTGTCAACAGGAGGAATTTTGTCGTCAGGGCTGAAGCGTGTCAACAGAACGAATTTTGTTGACACGCTTCAGCCCTGATGATGGTCGTATATCTGACCGAAACGTCGGCTTGAAGGGATTATTAAACGAAATAAACTTAGCTGCAATCGCTCTTCTTACAACAATAGAAAATAAGTTCGACCGTATCTCGGTTAATATTGGGTCTACAAATTCGCTTTTTCAACGATTTTTTAGCAAATTTAATGCTCTACAACATTGTATTGTTCTATGGTGTACAAAATATGCGTAGTTTAAGAGATATAAGCAAAAAATTGAAAAAATTCCAAAAATTTTGAGGTGGCTCAAATTTTATCAAGATGATTAAAATATCGATAATGAATCAAATATTTATAAATTCTTTCAAAATAATTCTTCACTTTTTGGACGAGTTTTGTGTTTGTAAGCTTGAAGAAGTTTAAAAGGTGAACGAAACTGTCAGTTGAAAATAAAATAAGTTATAAATATATAAATCAGTGAATTTATCTAAATTTCATATGAATGGGAAAAATGTCAAATGGGCTTAGAATCTTTATTTGTTTGTACCTGGTCTGGATCGGTTCGGTTATAAATTTTGAAAAAAAGAAATAATTTTTAGATGAAAAAAATGAAAAATTTTGTAATTTCAAACTATAGACCTAAACTAATGTCAAATTTTTTGATAATTAAATTTTGGGGTCTACGACTTTGATTTTTTGTTTAGTTTTTATTTTTGATAAATACAGCAATACCTGGATTTAATTTTAGATTAGTTTCAAAATTTTACAATTTTTCTTACTTGAAAAACAAAAGGCTATAAGATATATAGTTAATCTTTTGGTATATTATGATTCAAAGTTTGACAAATCAGTAGAACCGTTGACGCACTTTGCGAGATATTACTGTATAAGAAACCTCAAAATTTTTTATTTTTCTTAATTCCAAAATTCAATTCAAAATCAGGTGGTTTGGTAATTAATATTTATAAAAGAAATTTAATCCCCCATTGATATAAAACTTTAAGATGAAAGGCTTTCGTTTTTTTGTACTTCATCACGTTTATAAATATATCTTATTAATTGAAACGAATCTATATAGACCATATTTTTTTTAATTATATCTTAAGAACCTAAAGTACGATATTGATGTTGACATTTCCATTAAAATTTTCAAAAGTCTCGCGAATTCTTTGAAGAAGGAAAGAGAGACAGAGAGAGAGAGAGAAAGAGAGGGAGAATGAAGAAAGAAACAAAAAAAAAAAAAAAATTAAAACGAAAACGAGTATGATGATGGGGGTTTTTGAATGGCAGTAGAAGAGCAGCAGAAACTCACCCAAGTTTTCGGAACTGGCATTGAGTTCGGCGAAACGGCCACCGCCACCGGCACTGCCTCCACCGCCAGTACTACCACCACCACCCCCAGTACTGCCACCACCACCACCGCCGCCTCCACCACCTCCACTGCTACCTTTCGTCAATGACGAAGGACTATGATGGAACGACGTGCTCTTATGTCGTCGGATGGTCGGAAGTCGCGAAACGAATGACGCGTTATGTTTAAAGCTATATGCGGAGAAAAGAGAGAGAGAAAGAGATAGGGAAATGGGGAAAGAGTGAGAAAAAAGGGAAACGATCCAAATGGAAATTGTATTAGTACATATTGCTCTTCTGGTTGAGAAAAAAAAAGATTGCCTCTTTTTTTTACTGAGAAAAAAAATCAAATGGTTTAGAAAATGTTATTTATTTTTCTGGTTTATCCGGGTATTATTGATTCTTTGATCAATTTAATTATGAAATTACGGAGATTTCTTGAATCCACTCGATTATGTAAAATTGTATTGCCATTAAAAGGAATTTTATTATGTTAAAATAATGGATTCTACGAGATGATTCATTCAACTTTGAAGAAAAGTTTACTCGTTTCCTTTGGTGTTGTTGGAATTTTATTAGTTGCTAAGACATAATTATTTAAATTTTTTTGGTATAGAACGAGTAAACAGAGTAAGCTAAGGGGAGAGTTTATAAGAAAATAAAAAACTTGAAAAGAAATTTAATTGTTAGGATAATTTCTTCGATTTGTAATTCGCTGAAGTGTAAAATAAAAGCTTTCTGTAGCAATACAAAATGGTAGCATATATCGAAATCAATAAATTCATTTATTCTATTCTAAAGTTCCTAATGTTAACTGCCTAAATTATATCAAAATTTAAATTTTTTTCAAAATCTAAGAAAAAAAAGGCAAGAACAAATTTGCTTCTGTTAATGATTTTAGCTGATAATATCAGAAGGAAAAAGTTTTTTAAATAGGTCTTTTTGACTTAAATAGAAATGCTTGAACCCCAAATAGATATATTAATAATTGGACCCTGTTACGCAATGGTGTGTCAAAGACGAAACATCGAGTTTTGAGAAAATCAACATTAAAGTTTTTTGTTTTCATTGGATTATATATACTTTTTGTTGTCAATTGTCCAAGAAACATTAAATATAAATTTTTTTAGGACGTAGATAAGGTTGAGTCTTTCTGGTTGCATGTGACAATTGTCATCAAAGGTCTTTGGACCTTATAAAAAATGGAGAGGTTAAAGAAGCATTAAAGTTTATAATCTTGAGGGAAGCAAATTTAGGTTCAAACCCACGTCACGTACACAAATTATCCAACAAAATCAGTGATGCCAAGGAAAAAACGGGAGCTCAGTGTAATGCCATTAAAGATACTTCCTAAACCACAACATGTCATTGATTAACGAAGAAACAAGTTATTTAAAACGATAATCAAGTTGGATTCCGGATAAAGAGAATAAGAAAAGAATGAAATTGGAAATGGCACTCATAG
This sequence comes from Euborellia annulipes, assembly GCA_023213315.1. NCBI lineage: Eukaryota > Metazoa > Arthropoda > Insecta > Dermaptera > Anisolabididae > Euborellia > Euborellia annulipes. Next base: position 105,816 of record JAKCPI010011187.1, on the reverse strand, counting down.
CTCGGGTAACTCGTAGTCGCCATTTACTACTACTTGTATCGCTAATAATAAGTCAACTTTGTAAACATTACAATATAAGAGCTTTTATCTTAAGAGACTCTTGGTCTCAATGAAAAAATTGTGTGCTTTATTTCTGTATGCATTATATTGTAGTTGACAAAAAGTATTTTTTAGAATTATTTATTAAATCCGGATTATGAATTCGCCTGAAGTTTGATAAAAATTACGGCGAAATATTGGTATTATCAATAACAATCTATTTTAAATTTATAATAAAATATCAACGAATAATAAAGGCCTACATGAATCAAATAAATCACGGATAATCCACAAAAATATGAAAATTAGAATGGAGAAAATTAAAGACTTTTTTATTGACCAGTTTCTATTTTTTTTAATTTTTTATTCTAGCGTCAAAAATATTATTTTGCCTGTGTTTAAACAACCATTTAGTTGTCATATATTAGATGGAGTATATGACAGGTTCTTCCTGCAACACCCTATATATTAATACACAAATGGAAGTTTATTCGAGAAAACTAAAATACAAGCAAATAGAGGAAGAGATAATTTACATTTTCCCCATTCAAATAGTCAAGTTAAATGAATAATAAATAAATAAATATTTGGTTTACCATTAATATAATTTCCAAGTTTGGCCAATTAATTAATTCGATTTGATTTTTTTTCTTCTTTGACAATCTTTTTTTTTTTTTTTTTGTTAATTCTAATAAAGATCTTATAAATAAAATTCTCTGCATTTAGAGAGAGGTGAATTCAAGCTGAGCATTTCCAAAGCTAAATAAAATGCAGGGTGCGATGTTAAAAGAGAGAGAGAAAGGGGGGTTTGGGTGTTTGGGTGATGGGGTGTCTTTAAGAGAGTGTTTGTATTTATATAAATAAATGCCTCTTCTTGGGGTCTGTCCGTCTTAAAGAAGAAGCAACAAGAACGGAATAAAAAAAATATAGGCGAACAAAACCATCAGTTTTATACAAGAGACTAGAAAAAATAAGACTAAAATAAATAAAATATATTTTTATATAAATTAAACATTACCTCTTGAAAAAAAAAAAAAAAATGATCGACCAAATGTGGAAATTTTAGAGTAAATTCGTTTTTATAATATTATTACAAGTCCAAAAGAACTGAGCAAAAGAAGACTTCCGTAAGGAGCTGATGATTTACCGTTTCCGAGTCTCTAAGAATGGGGGAAGGAACCGGACAATCGATGAATTGTTTCCTGACTCTATCTTTATAAATTTGCGAGATGAGTTTGTGTTTGATTGTGCAAAAATTGTGCGCCCCCTGGACCTCCACGCTTTTGCGGCAGACGGACTATCTTTATCCTAGGCTATGTTGGCAGACCGTGAAAAATTATTATTGTACCAGAGCCGTAAAATTATTGAATTTTCAATAAAATTATTGCACATTATAAAATTATCCAAAAGTCATAAATTTTAAATTTGCCTTAAGATTAGATTAGAAGACCGTCAAAAATGTGCAATAATTATTGTATATCTGCCTACACGCCGGCCCAATTAAGCCGACGACCTAAGATAAAGGTAGTCCGCCCGCAAGCCAAAGCGTGGAAGTCCTGGTTCGACTCCAGGGGGCGAAATTTTTGTGTGTCGAAATGCGCATTAAGTGAGTGAGGGCTTTATTCTCACTAAATGTTAAGACGCTCATTAATCATACGATGAATTCATCGATATATAAGTGGAGATTTTCATCTTGAGGCTGAAATTTCAACAAAAAATTTAAAAAAGTGCAATGAGTGAGGGTCAAAATGATAACATCCCGGACATTTTCTCATGTGATCACTGATGTGATTTAATTGATTTTATATAAGAAATCGGAAATCTACACAACTACAAAAGTTGGCATTACGAATTTTTTTTTTTTAAACAATGAAATAATAAAATGAGAAAACGTTTTATTAGATTTTATTTGTTGGAGGGTAGTCAGCAAGAATGACCAATTCATTCATTGATCAAACCGAACCTAAAATGAGAGGTCATTTAGCCTGTCTACCTTTCAGAATAAAAGCAATAAAATTTCCACATATGGTTTTTTTTTAATATCATAATCTAGTTGAGATTTAACCAACTAAAAACTAAATAAAACTCGACATCGAATTTTTAACATGATCGCAATACTTTCTCTCTCTATATAGTTAATATATAGGGTAAGAGAAAGTAAAAATGAAATAAACAATTTATTTTTATTAACATTCCACATTTTCTCTAAATTAAGAGAAAAGAGATGAATGCTTAGAGGGTTTGTGGGTGGAGATTATCAATAACCTACTTAGTATTGTTTCTATCTACAAAATCATTATTGATATTTCATTTATTAAGTGAGAATATTTTTAAGGTTTGATGAACTCGTTTTTTTTCCTCAACGCCATTATAAAAAAAAAAAACAACGCCAAGATTCTTTTTCCCATTTTTTTAAAACAATTTAGATAATAGCGAGTGAAAATCCATTTATATTATTTATCGGAAAAATAAGATTAACTGTCGATTTTATATAATAATAAATAATGATCTTTTTTTTCTAAGAGGGAAACGAGTTTTTATAAACAATTTTGAATAATAATAATATTGGTTATATTAAAATTCATGAAATGGATTCCATTTGTTAAAAAGGGCGGATGTTGGCATTCGTAAGTGAAATTGCTAATTATATGCCATATGTTGCGGCGAATATCATGTTTATTTTTTTTTCTACAACATTAGTATGAATGATTTTTTTTAGAAAATACAAAAACATTTAGGGTTTTATGTAAAATTAATGTTGTAGAAAAAAATATTGTAATGCCCATTCCTCTTTTTATCTTTTTATTTTTGTTATTCGTTAATAGAAATTGATTATTTAGATATAATGTTTTATTTCATTAAGAATAAATGGGAGGTTAGAGAAATTTAAGTAGTTTTCAACTACAACATTAGGTAATGATAACAAAGAGAATAAGGAGACTCAAGAAGCATTTAAAAAATAAGAAAATAAGACGGGAGATATTAAAAAATTATTCTGAATCTCGAGTCCCTGAGAAAAATTTTTTTTAAATAGGTTATAAATTTAAAAAAATCTCTCTCCCCTGAGCCCTATTTCACCCTATCCACGCTAGTGGATAGAAGAAAGTAAAAAGTGACAATTTTTTATTAAATGATAATTTTTTTATGAAACGTTTTGACAATAAAATAATTATCATAGTGTAAAGTTGACAATTTATGTCAATTTTTGACAATTGTCGCAGTCTTTATGAAATAGAATAAAGGGTTGAAGAGGAAAGCAGCCAGGTAGGGGCCTCTATTAAATTAAACTCCTTTTATGCAAAACGTTTCGGCCGATTTAATCATTCCATCTTCAGTTGCATTGGAGTTTATTAGAAAATAGAAATTTTTCATTTTTTTCGAAATTCTCTTCGTTAAGACTCGCATCATATGCAATTATTTACATTGTTATTTAAATATTTCAATACATAGGCTATTGTAAAATTAATGAGCTTATGAACAGACTGTTGACAACTCTATTTGCTAAAAATCTCCAATGCAACTGAAGATGGCATGATTAAATCTGCCGTTTCGGCTCCATACCTGGCTGCTTTCCTCTTCAACCCTTTATTCAATTCTACACAGCCACTTTCTACATTAAATTTATGAAATAGGACTCTTATCTAAAATGCATGTTGTTGCTTAACTCACTCTTCACTATTATCAAAATTTATCGAGAAAAAAAATCCAACGCTAATGAAACAAGACTATTCTGAAATGAGAATGAAAAAAAAGTCAGTCTAAGCTCGGGTAGCACGAAGACGCCAATCATGTAATTAATTTGCTTTTCTTTTTCTTACAAATTTTTTTTATAAGAACATGGTAAATTGGACAAGAGCCCCAAGTCAAAAGAAGGTAAAAATCTCGAAACAATAACAGATTTTTCAAGAATGGGAGTTAAAGAAATAACAATGTCTAGTGTCACTGAATCACACTATCAATAAAAATATTAAATTTTCCCCCTTTATATTAGTAAAGAGAGAGAAAGAGAGGAATGGGATTGAATAAATGTATGCGACATTAATTCCGCATGGCATCTCATCTCCAACGAACTACACAATAATCTATTTAATATTTGAAATTTCAATATTTGTAAATAATAAAAAAAAAAAAGATCAAAGCAATTCATAACCAAAAAGCATTTAATTTTAAATAAACATATGCAAATTATTTTTATCGAGTTCATAAAACCTAGTTTTATTGTACTCTATGCGTGTTAGTATTAATTATATGTAGTCTAATAATAATAATAATGAAACTAAAATAAATTGATAGATAATATTTCAATCTACTAATGAACTCTATCAACTAACTCCGCTACTCAATTCCACTAATCTACAAGGACAAATGAAAGAATGAAAAATAAAGGGTGGATATTTTTTACACATAAGCTTATATGCAAATATCATTCATTTCAATTTTACAAAAATATCAAGAAATGATCCTATGCTGATATAAACGTTTTTGAAAAATTTATTTATTTTTATACTGTACTATCTGTATCAGCCAAAAGTATCCATTAGCTAGAGATCTGACTCAGCGCTTCCTAGAGAGCTCAAAGACCTGATTAGAAAGGTGATATTAATTTATTGGAATGAAGTTCTTTTACTCGGCGTAGAGTAGGGTGAATTGGCAGAAATCGTCACGTAACAAAAAAGTGTTACAACGCTCGAGCGCCGGCCGAGAAAGGCGAGGCCTACCCTCCCCCACCCATGTGCTCTAGAGAATTCTCTTTCTCTCTATGTGTCTAAGTGCGAGTATAGAGATTTGACCAACAAGCATGCTTGTTTAAAAAATAATCTTTTCTTTTTTTAAATAATTATCATATTAAATTATATTCGGAGTTGAAGAACTTCGTTCATGGCGGGGGTCTCATGACCTTAAATGCACTTGGTCTCTCTAAACTTTATGGTTGTTTCTCTTCCCGATAGAGTGCACTGCTAGAGCGGATATTTTTGATTGATACAGATAGTACTTTTCGCTTATAGCTTATTATCTATTGATAGAAGAAAGATATTATTTCTCTTGTCTATGTGTAAAAAAATCGATTTGTTTTGATAGTATCTTTAGGCATACTTAAATTTTTTTGAATTTTAAATTAAATGGTCGTCTGTAATGACCCTTTTGCTTATTCAGGAATGAGTGGTTTCAAAATTCAATTATCTACAAATGTGAACAGCTGTTTTAATGGCCAGAGCAAAATAAGTCGAGAGTATTTAACAACATCCCTTTCACCTAAAAACACGAGTTGAAGATCGGCTTTAAGTTCGAAATAAATACCAATACATGTTTAACGAACGTCACTATGAAACTGTGTGTTGTATGCAAAGTGAAATTTCCTTAAATCGAAAACGTAATTTATATTGATTTCAATGGAAGAACGGATTTAATAACGCCACCGGCTTTTGTTAAACTTCAAGCAAGTATAATAATTAATTCTTAATAAAAGAAAAATATAAACAATGAATAAGTAGGTTTAATATTATTTTATCTTATAAAAATTTCGATTTTAATATTAAATTAAATTCCTTTTTTTTTTTTTTTTTTAATAAGTGAGTTATTCAAAGTCGTATCGACCTACTCATTTTCCGCTTGGCATAAAATTTTTATTTACCTCATAGTCTCCGTAATAATTTTAATATTTCCTTTTTGTTTGTTTATTATTCCAAATATAGTCTTAAAAATATATAATCTCGAGAAACTTTTCTCCGTATATTTTGTTTACTCACTCAACTTTTTCTATTCAATTTTCCGATATAAAATTTTATCATCTGATTTGTAATTCGAAAATTTCAACTCTGCAATAATTTCTCTCTTTTGAAAAGTATTCCAAATTCTTTGAATTTATTTTTATTATTTAAGTTGCGATTCAAATTTAAACTTTTGGGGACAATGGAATATTTAAGTTTTAAAAAACTAATATAACCTTTCTTCTTATAAAATTTTATATGACAACATTGAAAGATTCCACTTTTAATGATAAATAATGTCTGATCTATTGACCCAGGAGCCTAAATTATCAATTTTTAATCATTCAAATTTATTTGAAAGAATACCGGATTTCAATTTATTCAGGTAAGCGTATTCTCTTTCTATAAAACAGTGATTCCCAACCTGGGGGCGATCGCCCCAAAGTAGGCGATTTGGGTTATCAGGGGGCAATAAATAATTGGGGGCGATGAGTGTTCATAGGAGAAAAAATTATTAGAGTTTACTAAAATTAAAAAAAAAAAAAAAAAAAAAAAAATCAAAGAGAAAAATCTCTTATTTAGAATTAGAAGATGGCCAGTATAAAAGAGGTCAAAAAATTGTCATAAAAATAAAAAAATCTAAAGATAATTCCAATCTAGAATCGAAACGTCACTTTTGTTTTCATTAAATTAAAATTGACCGCTGAAAAAAGATTCATTTTTGTTATTTTCTTCATAAAAATAAAATTATTATATTAGATTTTTAAAAGATTTGCGTAGAAATAAATGAAATGGGGGCGATAGGTATAAGTCAACCTACAGAAAGGGGGTGGTAGGCTACAAAAGGTTGGGAACCACTGCTCTAAAATAAACAAAATAGGCCATTCGCCTTTTTTCATATGATTTAAAATTCTTTTGAAAAGTCCCTTTCATGACATGGCCCTATTTAAAATCAGTGGAAAGTCAACAAGTTGCCTACACTTTTAGGCACTTTGTTAGATAAACCTAATAATACAATCGCTTGTCTCCCAAATTTTGAGTTAATAACAATTTCAAAGTCTCTCGAAAAAAAATAGACTAAAGTATTGCTATAAATAAGTGAAGTTAATTCATATTTTGATTGTCCTAATAATGATAATATATATTTTATTTCTGATTTTTTATAATACATTTTTGATTACCCTAAGTGATTTCCCTAAGCGGTATCATAAATTAAAACTAATTTAATTCTATTACCCTAAAATATCTGGATATCTAGTCACCAGCCTAACAGGTGTACAGTACATAACAAATTTTGGAAGAATTTTATTTTTTTCAGGATAAATTTCTTCATGAAATCTTTTATATCAATATCCATGTTTGATTTTTCTATTTTAAAATTCAAGATCTATTATGATTTTATTTTTACGACAAATACTTTTGTAGAATTTTAATTAATAAGTAATTATTTTTTTATTGTATGCCTAAAGATATTCCAAGCAAAACATGTCGGGAATATATATTATAAAGAAAACAAAAGTAAAAAAAAAAAAAAGTTGTGGGATGGGAAGAAAGAAAGTGGAGCAAAGAGAGAAAGGGAAGGGATATAGAGATAGAGAGAGATAGAGACTTACATGAGCGAGGGCGCGACCGTGACGGGCTTGTGACCCCCCTCTTCGGGTTTAGCCCTTGAAGCCGACACACACACACACAAACAGACACAAGTAGACACACATACATCAACAACACTCACAACAGAGAGAGAAGAGAGAAAGAGAGGGAGATAGAGAGAGATAGAGAGAGTGTGAGGGGATGGAGGAAAAACAACACAACAAGTGGTCCACCTGGCATATCCCACCCTAACAAGTCCTAACTAACAAGTAATTAGGCTATCAGTAACGTTGAACCTGTTTGCCTGCTATCTAGTTAAATTAAATAAAAATCGCAAAGAGATGGAAAGATTTGCGACAACCAATGGATAAATGATGGGACAAATTTGGATATATATTTTATCTCTTTTTCATTACTATTGGAAGATTATATTTTTTTTTTTTTTTTTTTAATTAAAATTTGATGTCAGTTCAAACAGTCATTTAAGGGCGAAGAAAGTGGAACGCCTAAGGGGGTTCGGGAGCGATGTCTAAACGTACTTTAAATAAACTAGACTATTATAAGGAATTTTTCAATGCGGTTTTTTTTTTAATGAATTAAATTCATTAGAGATTATTGGGGCATCGAGCTATAATTTTTTTAATGACTTATTAAAAAATTATCGTAATTAATTTTTTGTTATCAAGCAAATACAAAAAAACAAGATGTCCCAATAATCTTTAATTTTTTTTAAATTTAAAAATGAATTTATTGTTATTATTAATCACATATTAATTAAGAAATTTTTAAAATAAGCTTAGATGATTTATTTAAAAACCAACTGTCAAATTAGTTCAGCATTCATGCAATAGATGGCAGGTTAGTCTAACAGCAAATATAGTATTAGCCTATATCTGGCCTATATTTACATTTTTTTTTTTTTAAAAAAAAAAAAAAATATATATAAATATATTTTTTATTTTTTTTTAAAAAAAAAAAAAAAATCAAAAAAAAAAATTAAATATTATTTTTTATCTTTCTTTTTTTTTTTTTTAATTTTTTTTATTTTTTTTTTTTTTTTTTTTTTTTTTTTAAACCCCCCACCCCCTCTCACCAAAAAAAACAAACACAACCACCCCCCTCCCCCCCCCCCCACCCCCCAATCCTCCCAAAAAAAAAAAGAGGAAAAAAAAAACAAGCATTTATAAAAAGTTCCCTCGTCCCGGCCCCAAGGGGCCGGCCCCACCCCGGACGAACCAAAAAAAAAAAGGGGGGGGGGGGGGGAAAACTTTTTTTTTTTTTTTTCGGGATAGAGGGGGGGGGGGGGGTGAAAAAAAAAACAAAAAAAGAAAAATAGAAAAAAAAAGGGGGGAGGGAGGGGGGGGTTTTGGGGGGGGTCCCCCCGGGGGGGGAGGGGGGGGACGGAGTTTTTTCCACATGGGGGGGGGGAAAAAACAACCGGGGGAAAAAAAAGAAGGAGACCCCCCCCCCCCCCCCCCCCACCAAACACAAACCCCAAAAAAAAAGAAAAAGGGGGGGGGGCCCCAACCCCTACTCATCTCTCCACTCCGCCCATCGTCCCACTTAAAAAAGATGAATGAAGAAAAAGAGAAAAGAAAAAGCAACCACAAAAAAGAAGGCAAGAACACAAAATATTTTTAAAAAAATTATAAATATTTTTTTGGGAACCGGGGGCCCCTAAACCTTGTCCCAGGGGTTGGTAAGTAATCTAATTGAATTACATTTCCCCCCAAGGAGGGCAGGGAAACCGTTTATCTTTGGAACCAGAAGCAAATGCTCTACCTCTGAGTAATATATTTTTAATAATAAAAATCCCTTCCCTTCTATCTGACTTTGATTATTGTAAATAAATAATAAATTCTTTGAGAAAATAATTCGAATATGACTTGGTAAGATCATACAAATTTTTTAAACGAAAGCTTAATGGAACTTTGTTTTTTTTTTTTTCTTTTACCTAAAAAAAAAAAATTCCTATAAAGTTAAATGACGTAAAATGTCTCTCAGTTTGTGAATATTATCTGACATCTGATAACTGACATGTTTTTAGCTAAAAAAAATTTCTTTTTTTATAATTAATAATTTTTTTCCTCTAGAAGAGAAAAAGAGAAAAAATATATTTTGGAGATGAGCGAGAAATTATATTCAATTATAGTATAAAGAAAATGTAAAATTTACTAAAGCGTAAACATAAGGGCTTATTCATGATTTAATGCCAGAAGGTAAGTTATGAAATGAAAACACTTGGTGAAAATGAATGTTTTCTACTAGCCTCAGTCACTTAATTTGTAAATAATACTTTAAGCATACAAATTGGCCTTATTCAGGGACAATGAATGGGACGAAACATTGATTCAGCTTTAAAAGTCTTTATCGGAGAAAATAATAATAAGTTTCAAACGTAAGTTTTATCTAAAATCATCAATGATTAGTTGTAGATGTTTAATTAGAAAAGCCTTCCCGGGAAAAGCAGCTAGGTGAAAAGTAAAAAAAAAAAACTTTTTATATTTTGTTTCCAACGTTTCGAGTCGCACTATCTTCAGAGCAATAAAAATGTCAGAATTAACTACAGATGCAGTAGTGTTTGTTTACCTCATGTTTATATTTATTTGTATCTTATCTTATACTATTAAATGAACAATGTACGTTTGTTTATATGTAAGCAAACCAGTTCTCGAAAACGGCTCTAACGATTTTTTCAAATTTAAAATATACTCGTATACTATTTGCGAACCCAATATGAAATTGCGCTTGGTCTCGTCTTTGGAAAAATTCGGGTACTAGTACTTTACTGATGTACTTTTTTAGTTATTTTCAATTTTCTCAAAATTCCCTTTAAAGTTTTCTTTCAAATTTTAAATATTTTGCTATTTCTTCTATACAAATCAAATTGCGCCCCAAGAGCACTAGTACTTTACAGAAGTACTTTTTTTCGTTTTTTTCCAATTATGTCGCTTTAACAATATTCTTTGAAATTTAAATATTTATTATTTGCTAAATACAAAACAAATTACGTTTGATCTCGTTTTTGGGAAACTTCGAGTACTAGTACTTTACTGATGTACTTTTTTAGTTTTTTCCAATTTTATCAAAAAAAAAAAAAGACCGAGCTCCGGCACGGTCAACCCGGAACTTATAGTAACATGTTCAATATTTATAAATTATCCAAAGACTATCTTACGACCAAAAAAGCATCCAAACAGCAAGTGAGAAAAACATACACTATCGCAACATCTGTGCTTCTTTTTTATTGTCCTGAGGATGAGAGCGATCAGCTCTTGAAACGTCGGCAACAAAATTTAAAAAGTTTTTTATTGTAATTACTAATCTATAGCGGCCGAAAAAAATAAATCAATTAAAAAAAAATATTAGTCTACTGTTCTAAATAGGCCTAGTATCTCTGGCATTTAAATTAATTATAGAAAAATAGAAAATCCATATTTTGTGCATGAGATCTTATTCATGTATTTGACATTTATAAATACGAGTATATAATTACAATGAAAAAAAGGTTGTTTTTTTTTTAATGTTTAATTGTGGAATAGGCTATTTGTATTTAAATTTTTATCTGCTACTTATTGTGGAGTAAATAAATATCAAGAGAATTTTAGTGAATGGTCGTTTCAAATTTTAATTTAGTCTACTAGTCAAAATATTTTTATTATATTTTCATTCAATAATTTTCTAACACTAATTCCTTTCTTTTTTAATGTTTCTTCATTTGAGTAATAATTAATTTTTCTTAAATAGAAAACAGGGATGAGAACACAAAATTAAATGCTACTATAATTGATGATTTTAGATTCCGAAACGTTGTTTCCAACAATCTTTCCATCCTTAGCGCATAATTAATTACCACCCCTCTTTTAGAGTAAACATGTGTGCAAAAGCACACTGCTTATTTTTATTAATCAAGCCTTTGTTTTTCCCCTCTCTTTGTGAAAATAATTTCTCTCAATATTAATTTAATCTTTTTTTTTTTAAAGATAATAAATAAAATTCATCAAGTTTTCTCTATAGAAGTAAATTTCTTGGAAATTTTTTATGCAAATTGGCAGGTAAGAAAGAGAATTTTTCTTAGAAGTGAATAAAAATAAAATCTAACAAGTGTATCTTTCTTTCTTTATCCATTGAAAAGATTGAATTTCGTTTCTGGAAAATATTTTTGGATAATCTCTTTCTTTTCTTGGACTGAATAAAAGATTCGTCAAAGAAATACTATCAATTAAAAAATTCAATGAGAAATCGAATTTTTCAATGAATAAATTTTTTTTTACATATAATGATATACATGATACATGTAGTGTATATTCCGAATTATTTTTTTTTTTATATTTAATATTTTATTTAAAATAAAAAATTATTAATTAAAAATAAAAATCAAATAAAAAAAATAAAGCAAAATCCAAACAAATAAATAAAATCAATTCAAAAGAACATGTCAAATCTGAAAACAAGTGCTGTGAATTATAAAAAGAGTTGCAATAAAATCTACAAATAACAAATATGCTGTTTAGTAAAATTCAAAGATCAAGCAAAGAACAATGGAAAAGAGAGAAGTGCAAGGAGGCTAGGTCCGGCCTTCGGAAGCCTCCGACTACATTCAAGTGCCTGCTATCTGCTAATTAGACTAGTATAATAAGGACTTGAATGGGTGGGAGGGGGATGGTAAAGGGAGGATGTCTGAGATGAAAAATGATGTGTGATTTGTCCTATTTGTTCTTGTTTGCCCTAACATATGCGATTGGTTTTTCAAAAGAAGCCTAGGAACTAGGCAACCAAATGAAGCAAATATTAATGTTGGTTGCCTAACTATACGGCGTGTATAGTTTTTAATCCAAGCCCAATCTATTTGTTGAACGAATTTGAACGCATTGTATATGTATAGAAAGAAATAAAAAAGTGACGCTATAGGATTTTTTTTTTTTTTTTTTTTGTGAAATTCTAACAAATTAAAGTTGACTTTTTCAAAACTTTCTTTGCCTCTCTACTCTCTCCTCTCAGGATAAATCACTCAGGTGTCAGGGGTTGTTTAGATGCTCTGTGTCCCCGTATATATATATGATTGTGTTGAAAATTGTTCTTAACATAATCGATAACGAGAGAGACAGCAAGAGAAGGGGAAAGTGTGGAGTTTGAAAGTTGGTAACAACACACAAATGTGTTAAACTTAGATTAAGGAAATGTATCAAGTAAACTGAGATTGTCAAAAAAAAAAAAAAACTGCTTCTCAATATTTATTTGAATTTCAAGATGTTTAAGAATCAAAAGTCGACCCCGAGAAATCAGCGTGTGGAATATCCTCGGGTAACCATCGGAATACTTATTACAAATAAAAACAAGAATACCTTGAAATCCCTGAATGGTCTCAGTGGCCGAAAAAGGCACAAAATCAAAAAAAAAGTTCAGAGTCTGACCCTGTCCAAATATCATTGAAATAATTAATTATTTAAAATTTTAAAATTATATTCTGGCGTCCTTAGGCATTAGTTCAAACATAGTAATATAGGAATTTAAATTATACACTAGGCAAAGGTGGATACAAGGGGAGATAAAGGGGGTAAGTACCTCCCCCCCACCCCGAGATTTGAGAAAAATATTATTATTTTTTTTTTTTTTGGGAAAAAATTGTATTTTTAATATAAAATTTTAAAAACTAATACTTAAAAATTTGATTTGTATATATATTCTGGTAAACAACTACAGAATGTACCTTTAAATTACCGATAATAAGAAAACATTGTGTGCTGTGCGACCAGTCACATCAGATTACTCTCCCCCCCTCCCGAGAAACTCCCCCACTGATACTAGGTTAGGTGTTTCAAATTCAGTATGAACTTAGTGTCATAAAGTTAATAAAACAATTTGAAACAGCTAACCTAGTGTATAATTTAAATATCCTAAATTCCCTACACTCAGAAAAATTTATTATTTATTTAAGGTTTAAGTTTTCTTTAACTACTAATAAATATTTTCAGTAAAAACAATCTTCTAAGAAAATTTACTACTTCTTACATCTAATTAAAATTCCTTTGTTTTAAAATTCAAATTAAATTTTAATTTATGGCTTTTAATAAAAAGTTCCCATACTGCTATTACTAAGCAATGACAAAGAAGAATTTTACATTCTGAGTAAGGAATAAATACTTGCTATAGGTGGGCTATTTCGAATGAAGAGTGCATAATGTTTGTATGAAAGAGAGGGATGAAAAGCTAATTGAATAGGAACAATGAATCCGTTCAATTGCCTCAATGACGACCCTCTTTTAACTAATTAATTTTATAATTAATTGGTTTCCATAGAGAGAGAGAGAGAGAGGCTTTTGTTTAGAGAAAAAATAATACTAATAACTCAATGATCTTGAAAATAGAGAATTCCAATCTCTTTTCCTGAATGACATTTAAAACAGAAATGATTGATGATGAGTAAAGGCGGATCTGAAGAGATCAAACAAACAAGCAAGAAATTTGATATTGGTGATTCAATTTCTTTTTGAACTGTTAGTATAAACCATTTCACAAGCCCTTATTGAAACAACCCGGGGCTAATTAGTCAAAAGGGGTTAAGACAAGTGAATAATTAATGAAAAAAGGCGGCAAGTGGCGGCGGCGGCGGTTTTGTGCCAACTGTTGCATTGTTGGAATTGGTTCAATATTCCCGGAACGCGTTTACTGCCATTTATTCCCATGGTTGTCCTTTTTCGAATTAGATTAGATCCTATCAAATTTAATGCTGAAAATGATTTATGATCTCACGCACACACATTTTCTTCGACAATCGAACCAATTATCAGTACAATATTTTTTATATCGATGATACATATACTGAGTTATCGTGAAATCAATACTAACAGTGGTGGAAATTTTTGGAATTTGTCCTAAAAGATTAAAATTTTTTTTCCTCATTCCTCAATCGATCAAATTTTTTGCTAAAGGCAATTTTTATCAAATATCTATTAAGAATAAAATTTTATTTAGTTATTACACAGGGTACGACAGCATAACTTACTTTTTTCAAAAAGCAATAAAACTAATTTTTTGAATCAGATTTTTTTTTTAATTATTTTTTATAATGTAGGTACAATATTAAATTAAATATTATATATTAATTATATTATTATATATATTAAAGTTTTGTTTTACACAGTTTTGAAAATCATGTCAGGTAGGTGACGCCCCCCCCCCTCCCATTGCCCATACACTGAATAAGCCGATTTCTGGCGTTTGTCATGACTCTTACCAGCATATCAGCGGGTATGTTGGCAATTTCTTCCCGGATGATGGCCTTCAGGACTTGGATGGTTCTTGGGGCGGTTTTCAAAAACGCGGGATCGCACGGTGCCAAGTCCAGGGAGCTGGCTAGCCACTCCAAATCGCCTTGTAATGAGATGAGCCGATCCGGAATTTTTTGTGGGGTATTTTTGAAATACCGCGTTTATGTCAACTTCCCAAAGAACTATACAAGAACTAAAGGCCACCATCCGGGAAGAAATTTGCAACATAATCGCTGATATGCTGGTAAGAGTTATGACAAAAGCCAGAAATCGTCTTATTCAGTTCAGTGTATGGACAACTGCGAGAGTCATCTACCTGATATGATTTTCAAAATTATTTAAAACAAAACTTTAATATTTTACTTACATTATAAAAAATAATTTAAAACATCTGATTCATAAAATGGGTTTTATTGCTTTTTGAAAAAAGGAAGTTATTCTATATACCCATGTGTTATATTCAATATTATACTAATTGGACCCTGTTACGCATTAGTGTGTCAAGCGCCAGCTACCGAGATTTGAGAAAATTGGCCTAAGATTAAGTTTTTTGCTTTGATTAGATTATATATAATTTTTCTTGTCAATTGTGCAATTAACATTAAATATAAATTTTTTTAGGACATATTTCATAAAAAATACTATTAAAATAATTATAGCATTTGAAACAATATTCCGTGTTAACTCAATTTTTAATTTTTTTTTGGCGCTTGACACACTAATGCGTAACAAGGTCCAATTATACTTGTGCTTTCTGAAAGATAGCCGACTGCACCGGGAAAATCAATATTTGATGCACCGGCTAGGAAAATAAAAAAAACTCCGCATTTTAAGTTTTGCTATCCTGCCGACGTAATTATTGATAGATTAGTCCAAAACATGCAGCGAGGAAATCCTAGCTTAAATAGAGAACAAGAATGTTTCTGAATTTCATTTTAATATTTTTTATATGATAAAATAATTTATTCCTTTGTGATTTTTTATATATTCTAATAAAAAAATGAATATAATAACATTTTTATCGACATTTAAAAAGGTCATTTTTTTATTTGAAATGGTAATAAAAATATGATAAATCTAAAAAAAAAAAAAAACTCGAATTATCTGTCTCTTTTTCTACCCTATATATATTTCACCTACGAAAAAATTTATATTTATTTTAACCCCAAAAGTATTCCGTTAATAAAGTCGACCTGACATTTCTTTCCCCTTTAAAAAAAATTTTTGAGAAGTAACGAAGCAGAAACACCGCCAATTAATTTTCTGATGTGATCAATGAGGGTTTAATTTTTATTAGAGATATATGTTGATATTTGCGTTTTTAAAACATACGGGTGCTATTTAAATAAACTTCTCTATAACATGAGAAATATAGAAACAAAAATTTGTCATTAAATATTTAATTTTTTTTTTTTGAAAGTGAAATAACAAGCATGATAGAACTCATTCAAAAGAAAAGTTCTTTGAAAATTACGAGTGCAAGTATTCAAAGGAGAAAGTACTTTATTAATGGATGAGAAAATTCTCAATTATTTTGCTATTATTATCTTGCTTTGGTACTCCAGAGCTTTTTTTGTGAATTCAATTCAATAAAATTTTTTGTAAATTAAAAAAAAACCGATATCAAACTTCCTGGATTGTGAAAGTATATAATCCAAAAAAAAAAAAGATTGAGTGTTTGTGTATTTGTGCAGTAGAGAGTGATATAAGAATGAAAAGTTTTTTTTTGATCACACAAGGATTCAAAAAAAGAATCCAGTGAAGAAAAAAAGAAGGCGAGTAGGCGAGAGAAGGCGGTTTGGGGCAGGGTGGGTGGAGAGAAGGAACCTGAAAAGGCGGCGGACGGACCGATGGCCGGCGAGGATGTCCGCAAGGCGAGAGCCGCCGGCGCGCTTCTCTCTGACAGGGTACAGCCAGGCATCCACAAAACAGAAAACAACCCGCGCCTTCTTTTAAATAACCGGCTACTCGCATTCAGAACGAGTCATTTCGCATTAACAATACGTTTAATGAAAATAAAAAAAAATATGGACAATCTTATCTTTGAAGAAAATAAATTTTCAATTATTTTTTTAAACATTCATCGTTAAAATTAAAAAAATTAATATCTGGCTAATTTAAATAAATATCATACTTATATATAAAGCCCTTAAGCCGGTGTCAGATGTGTGAACGCACCAATCAGGCCTCAGCGATGTCTCAGGGACAGCGCTGATTGGCGAAATTCAGAGAGGGCGGAGTCGGAGAGGCAAATTCAAAATTTTTAACCACTAAACGCGTACGAGACGCCGCCCGCCGCGCCATAATCAACTTGTAATAAATATTCAAATATTTTTTAGTGAAACTAAAAAGAACTGCGAAGATTTAACATCAAAGTTAGGGGAATCAAGAGGCTCACATAAGGAAATGAATTCAGATGCAAATCAAGATTTATTCACCTCCGAAGTGCTGATGAAACTCAATTGCTACTTAAAATGGTTAAATTTAATGAGAAAAATATTAAATTTCTATAAAAAAGAAGTACAGTAGAGCCCTTGCT
This sequence comes from Euborellia annulipes, assembly GCA_023213315.1. Classification (NCBI taxonomy): domain Eukaryota; kingdom Metazoa; phylum Arthropoda; class Insecta; order Dermaptera; family Anisolabididae; genus Euborellia; species Euborellia annulipes. The sequence goes on along the minus strand of JAKCPI010011187.1, from coordinate 88,669 downwards.
AATCCGGACTTCGATAGTCCGGCATACAGGCTAATCCGGTGTGTTGAAAAGCCACTTCTTAAATTTTTTCCAAATAAATAAGAAATAATAGTAGGCCTACAGAAAATAGGGATAACTAAGTGTCATTACAGATTTTTTTAAGAGATAAATATGAACAGATTATATAGTAGGCCTATAGGCCTATAGACTACTATTTTATCTAAATTTTATATTTTTTTACTATGTACAGTGAGGTACAATATTAAGTCCCACCCATGCGTTTTCTACTTGTGATTATTTCATTGTTTTATAAAAAAAAATGAAAATCTTTATGGGGAATTTTCTAAGTTTGAACCATGAAAGTTTCTATTAAAAAATATATAATATTTTTTTAAAAAGAATGAAATAATCACAAGTAGAAAACGCATGGGTGGAACTTAATATTGTCCCTGACTGTACATTAATAAATATTTTTCATTATATACAATAATATCCCCCGGTCCGTGGATCAAATGATACCGCGCCGCCGAAGGAACATTAAATTATTAACGGTGGTGTATTCTCTAGGGCAGTGGTTTTCAAACTTTATGTTACAACGCCTCCCTTAAAAATATTTAATCGTATGTCGCCTCCCCCCTCCCTCATTTTATAAAATAATACAAAAACAAAAATTTTTAACGCTAAAAAATATAAATTAATTAGCTGGAAGCTCTAGAATGGAATGGGAAAATTCCCTTGTATTCCGACTATAACGATGAATGTTAGAAATAATTGAAATATTTAGACTAACTTCAAGATATTATTTTTCCTTTTTTTTATACATTTTAATTTTTTTTTAATCAAAAAACAACATAGAAAGATGCAACAACAAGCAGCATTTCAACCAACAATACATTCTAAAATGGTTGGGAGATGATGAGCTTGTTTACGCTTGCTTATAAACAACCAAAAGGATGGATCATTTGTCAATCTTGTACTTTGACTTTGGGGAATTTCATAGCAATAAATACGTATTTGGAAATGACAAAATTAATGAATTTTATCAACCACCACAACCAGACGGTTTTGATATGACCTTTGATAATTTTTAAAGTAAAATATCAAACGCAGAGGCAAAAAAACTAATGAACCAATTAAGGTTATCGATAGGTCAAGAGAAATTAATGATTCCAACCTTTAAAAAAAAAGGTCATATTTTAGAGGGTGCTAGATAATTGTCACAATGGGAATTTGTATCGTCTATTTTGATTTTAACAAGCTAGCTTAGCAACAAAAAATAGGTTCAATCAAATGAATCAATGAATTTTTAATTTTGTTCTACGTACTTCATCTAAATATGTTGTATTTATGTGTTTTTTATAACTATGTGTATTTTTTAATTGGGTGTTTTTCTAATTATAGCTATGGATATGTTTTATCTACAGAGGCTATGTGATTCTTTTAACTATGTGTATTTTTGATCTAAGATTTTCTTCTAATTATGTGTATTTTAGAATTGTGTTTTTTCGACTACGTGTTTTTTGTTAGCTATGTTTTATCTAACTATGTGAATTTTCTAACCATCTGTATTTTAGAATTGTTAACTTTTTATAAAAATGTATATAATCAAATAAATTAAAAAAAAACTTTTGAGAAGAATTGAGGAAAAGATTAATTTCCATCTTCCCATCCCTAATTATTTATATCTCATTCAAATCTTAATTTTGATTGAAGCGGAAGAGTTTGGGAAGAATTTTAATTTAAAATCTTTTTTGTAATTTGGATATTATCCCTCTAAAAATAAAAATTAATTTAACTGTAGAGATAGAATCAATGTGTAAACATTGAAAGAGGGAGAATTCGGACCCCAGATAGTTAAGGCCCTAACAATGATATCTAATTCAAATGAAAAAGTCTTATATTTTTATATTTATACGGCATATAAGCAAGCCTACGGTTTATCCAGAAGAATAAAAGAAAAATTATCCAGAGTAGGTCTCACAAAATAAAATGGAAAATAAATTGGCATTTCACATTTTTCTTTTTTTTTTGATAACTTTCGTGGAATGACAAAAATAAAAAAATAATCAAAAATTTATATCTAATTCACTCAGTTTCTCTTGTTTCCAAACAAGTATTAAACGTGCGAGTGTATTTAGCCTATATGGCATTTGAAAAAGAATAAAATAGAATGTATATACCATTATTCGATGTATTTAATAATGTGTAATAAATGTAAAAACTAATTATTAAAATGAATGACGAAAAAAATAGAAAATTTCATTTGATAGTAGGCCTATAATTATATTTCCCTGGATAAAATTAAATTTTTTTATTAAATATTTTAATAACTTATTTTAAAGTCTAAATAAAAAAAAAAAATAAACCTAAGAACTATTAATATTATTTTGGAGTTAAAAAAAAACAATCAATCAACGACTCGGGAATGTTGAAAGGTAAGGGGAAGAAGCTCAAATCAAAACAGAAAATCTAAAACAATAGCTAGATTTAACTACTATTATCTAAAAAAAAAAAAAATGTAAAAAAAGTCCAAACAAATATTTTTTTAGAAAAACCAAAAAAAGCAAAGGCCGGAGAAAGAAAATAAATTTTAAAGGGGAAAAATAAGAGTTAAAAAAAATAAGTCAATAATTAACATTTTCAATTAATACATAAATTTTATAGAATTCACAATTTTTTTTTTTTTTAATTTCGTCAAAATTTTTTTTTTTAATATTCATTCCTTTTATAAAACAAATAAAGGAGACAATGGCTAAGCCGGCTAAGCTGTGGATTACAGAGTCTGAAGTGTCAACACGACTCAGGTTCGAATCCAGCTTGCCGCAAATAATGCTTCTTATAGGGTAGGAAAGTGGGAAAAAATCTCACCCCACAGACACAAAAGGCCCAATTAAACGTGGAATAAGTGCCATAAAATGAGGATTGCTCCGACTGGGTAGCCCGGGACCTGTCGAAAGTTGTAAGGCCGGGTGCCCCATAAAATCCAACGATTAAGAAATTAGTTGGAGAAAACATAGGCTGGTATTTCTTTTGAAACTCATTGTAGGCTTACGTAACGAAAAAGCTGAAAAGCTGAAACCTTTCTAAAAATATTTAATTAGAAATTTATAAATAGGTTCAATAAAAAATAAATCGAAAAAACCTAGACACATGATAAACTGTCAGCTTTTTACAATTTGTTGCCCGAATAGCTAACCGGAAGGCCGATAATACTAGGGTAAATAGAAAAAAAAATTCAAACTCGACAAAAGTGGACAATGAAAATAATAGCCTCGTATTCAAATATATTTGTCTGCCAATGAGAAGAAAACTTTTTCAATTAATAAAAAATTTGTCATTTCCAAATTCCTTTTTCAATTTTTCTAAACTTAATTATCACCTATTATTATCTAATAAAAAGATTAACAACGGAATAATAATTCAAGTGCTAACATCGAGCAGCAAGTGAAAAAGAGATAGGTAGGGGGGGGGGGAAGGAACACATCGAAGACAACATCAATATCAACAACATGAACAACATCAACATAAACAACATCAACATTCAAGCAATTCCAAAACAAAAAATAAATTAAATTAAAGAAAAATAAAAAAGATTAAAATAATAAAATAATTATTAAAAAATTAATTAAAAAAACAACTAAGCATTTTTTTAATTCATAATAATTTTGAATAAATAAATAAATTAATTTAATTATTATTTTCTTTTGATTATTTATTTTTTTAAAATTATATAGAGGGATTTTTTTTTTTAATAAATAAAATGCATTTTTTTAACCCATCTGTTAATAAAGTTGTCTTTCGATTATCCGTGGCCTTCTTTAAAGAGAAAAATAGATAAATATTTTAAAAAGATATTTTCTAGTATGTAAGAAAGGAGAACTAGAAAAAAATAATTCATTTCGTTTTGTTTTAGAGTGTTAAAAAATTTATTTTTTATTTCAAAATGGAATTTAAAAACTATATTAATCGTCATAATAAAATTAAGCTTGTTTTTTGGTTGAAATATAATTTGGACCCCATCATTAGAATCCTGTTAAGGTCTTTGTCTATTTTCATCATAGAGACCAAACAAAATGATGCTTATTTTACTATGACACTTTTAAATATGAACCAAGTTCCGATACTGAATATAGAAAAGAGTAAGTTGGACATTTAAAATGGGTCATAAAATTTGAATATTATGAAAAAAAAAAGACTTAAAGCGGTCGAAATATTTTTGTCTATATAATTATTTATTCATCATTTTTTATTGAGCTAATGATAAATCCTTTAAATAATTAAAATATCCTTAATTTTATTTTAAGTTGGTAAGCTATAAAAGAAAAATCCAATCGATTTGAATCTAACTTGACCTGACCCTCCTAAACTAAAATATCAATATTTGTTATAAAATTATTTAGAAGGATTTTAAATATGAAAATAGCTGAAACCGTTCTAAATGAACTTTTGAATTGAATTGAATATACTCAATTAAAATGCGTTAATTTCAAAAATTGTTCAGTTTTTGAAAAAGCGTATAAGAAAATTTACAAAAATACAATTTATGTTTATTAAAATACCAATTATAATGGAGGGATAAAGATATCAGCCAATTGGGAATGCTCGAGGTTCAATAAACCTCCAGAATAAGACGTTCCGGCCTGAATTTATTTTCAGTTATTGGAAATTATACACATAATGCAAGTGCACATATGATTGAACCAGGATTTGTCAATAATAAAATTTATTTGATTCATACAAAATTATATGGCTCTGGTGCTCAAGATCAAAGTTAAAAAGATAAGGATTTTTTTTCTCTGATCTTGGGTACTGGAGCCATATAATTTTGTATGATGTAAATAAATTTTATTATTGACAAATCCTGGTTCACATGTGCACTTGTATTATGTGTATAATTTACAATAACTGAAGATGGCCAAATAAATTCAGGCCGAAACGTCTTATTCTGGGAGTTTTATTGAACCCCGAGCACTCCAAATTGGCTGATATCTCCATCCCTCTTTTTATAATCAATCCAAAAGTTGATAAAAATCTCCAATAGAAAGATATTTAGTCCATTTAGCTCTTTTCGTTTTTAAGATACGTAATTCCGAAATTCTTTTTTGAAAATTTTTCAAAATTATATACATTTCATAAAAATTTGTTTATGAAATCAATTTGATAAATACCCAAGAGTAATATTCCAAACAGAGAATTTATATATTTATTATTAGCTTATTAATTTGGTTTGCATATTTTTTTTAACACTCTAATGCACATATGGTTAGCAAAGGGTGGAATGGTAACGAATGGTTAGTAAGATGATTGCTACTCACGAGGGCGGACTCAGCGGCACCTGGTGGATCTTCCAGGTGGCGACGCTCACGCTGTGCTCGTCGGCTGCATAGCACCGCCACAGAGACTGGATTAGCGTTGCCGCCGGCTGTCGCCTACGGATCATGTGCTTTTGTCGTTGCTGTTGTTGCACTTTCAGGGCGAATCCAGAACCCAGAATGCCCTAGAAAATAACAAAAAAAAAATATATATATATATAAGAAAAGTCATGCTAAGGCATATAGAAATATCGAAATGTTTGTGTGTTTCTTTTGAAGTAAAATTTTATGCGGATATCATAAATTTCGCTATTCATTGTTTTAACCCGATATCTATGCCTAGGCCTATATGAATAAAACTATGTCGCTCGTCAGGAACTTTCCAATTATTCAAATTGTAACTGATGGAGTGCCATAAGATCTCCAGAATATTTGGAAACTCAATTATAGAAGAACCTCGCTTAGCAATCACCTCTCATAAAGGAATTACTTGCTTAACGAGCGACGTTTCGCATAACGAGTGGCGAGGAAAAGGCAAGTCCCGGATTGTGCGCATCATTCTGTTATGGGGGCGACAGCTCTATGGGGAGAATGTTATTGTTTCTCATAACGAGTGTTTCGCTTTACGAGTATGATTCTGGAACGAATTATGCTTGTTAAGGGAGGTTCCAATGTACTGTATTTAATAAAATCTGCTGAAAATTGAGAAACTTAAATGCTTATTCCTCTTCCGGCAACATAATATTGAATTAAAAAAAAATTCTGTTTCAAGTTGTAAAGGGAAATACTACCCAGAAACTTTTTTCCTAACTAATTTTATATTATCCTTATCCATTAAATATTTAAAATATAATCCGTCCCAAGATACCGCTTTCTATTTCATTCTCTACTTAAACATGTATGAACAGATTAATATTTGATGTTGAGTCGAGCTATTATTTAAAACGAGAGGGCGTGAAGAAGAAGGAAAGGACGTCTGTCTGTCTATCCATCCATCCATTTCGGGGCTAATTTTCACAGGAGTATATTATGGAAGACACACACACACACATATATAGACTTCATGTTCTGCAACTTAACTTTGTCGTCAACAACAAGAGAGAGAGACAGGCTGAGTGAAAATTAATTAGGTCTCACCCCTACTTAGTACTTATGGGACACTTAAATGACTCTTGTCAATAGAACAGGCCGAGTTTCAATCATTCGCATTTCCTTTCCTTTCTGACATTATATAGGCCTACAGCATTTAGCTGCATGTAAATCATTGCTCATGTGTTTGTAAATGTATTATAAGTCCTTTTCAATATTCTCTATTGAGAATTGTACTTCATAGGAAAGATAGGGGAAATGGATGCATAAATATTTTTCTATGTTTATAAATTTTACATTTTAGGCGGTTAGCAAGCTGGCAATTTGTACCAAGGGTCGCGGGTTCGCATCCCGTCACATGCGACAAATTTATTTAAATTGAATTGGCTACCAATCAATTAATAAGGACAGGGTCTAAATGGTCTTCGATGCCGAAAAATAAAATTAAAAAAATATATAGGCCTATATATATGGGCGGAAATTAAAAATATGTCGACACAAAAAATCTGGAGGGCAAGTACAGAACACAACTTTCCTAAGAGAAAGTTGAATGCTGTTCGACCAGATTTTTCACTTTATATAGTCCTTATTTCTTTTGGCTATCATCAAAAAGTGCCAATTATTATTATATTATATTATATCTACAAATTATAGTAACGGCCACTGAATCAGGCGGGCGAGTGGAATTGCGCTGTTGCCACCTCTTCACCCCTCCTTATCCCTCAAGCTGTCGATATGGCAATGTCGCAACATCACTCACCGGCTTGATTTCGTGGCCGCTAGTATATATAGATAGGATAATTTGAAATGGCCATCTTTTTTTTTTAATCGAAAGAACGCCTAGGAGTTAGGCAACCAGAAGTGAAAGGAATGAGAAACAAATGAGAAGAGGGAAGGAGACGCTTAGCTCCTCCTTTCAATACAGGAGAAGGAGGAATATGGCAAGCAATAGGTGGGAGGGAGTAGGACCTAAAGCAACGCCTCCTACCTCGGACCTAATAGAAAAATATGAAAAGTTTCGGTAGAGACAAGTGGGAGTGAAGGAGGAGGAGTTTCTTTTTCTCCTTTATGGTTCCATTCGTTTACGCTACTGGTTCGAGAATAATCATACTAGAAAAATGAATTGCTTTCCAAGTCAATTAGCAGTCCTTTATTGTTAATTCTAGTCGACGTTTAAGATAGCATGTGGTTTTTTAAGTAAATAGTGAAAAAAGGTTTTTGGTTGCTCAGGGACCCACGTCTTATGGGTACGTGGATGGCGACCACGAGCTACCCGAGCTGGGACTGACAGTCCTTCTGTTCTTTACATGTCTGTCCCTGCCTTCTATATTTTCAACAGGCATCAGGCTGTGCGACGGGCCGACCTGTTCTATTTCTTCCGGTCGTAAATAACCCATTCCAAGACCCCTTTCCCGCCGACCCCACATTGCGGGATTTAAGGCGAAGATAGAAGAAGAAGAAGAAGTGAAAAAAGAAAGGTCTTTGGAACTTTTTACACATTCTAAAAATTTTTTTCCAATTCTCATGAAATTTTATATTTATTTAGGATCCTCTATTGTGTAGAAAATATCCAAATTAGAGATAAAAATTTTGAAAAATAACCATAGTTTATTTCAAGCAGTCAACATTTAAAATACACAGAGCCTATGAAAATTTTGAATCAATTGACTTTTTTTTACTTATGAAATGCAATTGTTCAAGTTCGGAAGTACAGTAAAGTACTAAAATTTAACAATCTGGTGTGACAAGCACGGTGCACAAACTTCTTTTACCGAAGGGTAAGGTAAAGTTGTGTGCGGTGCACCAGTCACATTTTTTAACATTTTTTCGTTGCACTTTAATATTATAAAATGGCAAAAATGGTTATTTGAAAAAGATTATAGTTACGAAAGGGATAATAATCTGCTATAAAAAATATAAATGGATTCGAGTGGTGATATAATATTATTAATAATAATAAATTCCAGTAAATGGTTTGGGAAAATGAAAAATTGAACTATGCGAGTCAACCACCACCAGCTGTTATTTTGATAATGGAATATTTTATACTTTTTTTTATATCTCTCTTTCTCTCTTTTCATTCCCTCTGCTTGTCTTGATATTAAATATAAATCGAATAGAATAAAAAAAAAAAATATCTCTGATTTTACATGACAATTATTAGAAATGTGATTGTGAATTAATTGGAATTTCACAAGGGTTTTCTTTTTTTTTTATTTTCCCTTTTATTAATCAATTTTAAAGTATCAACATGTGGACAAATTATTTGATTTTTTTTTAAATAATAAGACCAGGCCTTTAATTTTTGCAACAAAAAAAAAAAAAAAATGAATTTATTAGTTAAAAAAAAAAAAACATTGGTAGAGTTCTTGCCTCCTCGGCTAAGGATCAAGGTATGCATACAGTCTCATGCGACAAAAATAAAGTGTAGAATAAGTTAAAAAAATAAAGATTGTTTAAGGTGCGCGTCTCGAAAAACCGTTAAAACACGATTTACTCGAGACGGCAAGAGATGGCGTTAGTGTTCCCCATAGGAATATAAGGGACAAATTGCATTTCATTCTAGACCTTCCAGCTAATTAATTAAAGGCAAAAAATTAATTATTCTTTAACACAATGATTACTAATTTAATTATCTACAACTTATAGAGCTAAAAAAATTTTTTTTAGATTAATCACATTAAATAAAAGATATTTTAAAAAAAGGAGCTCTATAAGATATAGATAATTAAATTAGTAATCATTGTGTTAAAAAATAATTAATTTTTTGCCTTTAATTAATTAGCTGGAAAGTCTAGAATGAAATGGAACAAGTTCCGTGTATTCCAATGGGGGAACACTAACGCCATCTCTTGCCGTCTCGAGTCAATCCTGTTTTAACGGTTTTTCGAGCGCACCTTAAGGCGAAAAAAAATATATTACAGTAGAATCCCGATCCTAATGGTCTCAGGCAGACGATTTGGTTCGAATTAGCGGGTTAACCAATTATCGGTAGTACAAAATTAAAAAAAAAATTTCTCGGTTGTTTGGAATTGATTAACGAAAATGACACGAAAATGATTGAAATCTTCCCTTCTAGATGAATGATCCAAGACTTATTGTTAGTCAAAAAATATGGAATTTTATATTCCATAGATTTATCAGAAGAGACCATATTTCTGTTTGTTTCAAAGCCAGGACTCCCATCTAATTCCAATCTAAAGTAATGAAACTAAACAAGCTTTGTTGATATGTAAAACTCCTATTTATGAAAGAAGCTTTTAGAGCTCTAGATTGGCCTGGATGTTGGTATTCGGAAAAACGAAACTCCGAGTGCATAAACGTGTCAATATTAATAATGAGAAAGCATGGTGAGCCAAAAAGTCTTTTTTCCATTTAATAAAGTGCTTTTGATTTATAAAAATAGAGAGAGGGAGGGATAGGGAAAAAAATCAACAGCTAAATCCTAAAAAAAAATCTGCAACGATCATAAAAATCAAATAGGAATTTGGAATTTGAACCGAATGAGAAAATACGATCCGATCAAGAAAGGATTTCTAGTTGAAAAATATTAGACATTTAGATCGTAGAATAGAGAAAAGGATTTTGAATGGATTTCTGGTTTCACATTTAGGAGAGAAAAATGTGAATAATCAAAAAATAGTTTTATTCTTGTTAGTGTTATCTATTATGGGTTTTAAATTTGATGTATTATGCAGACAGACAACAACGTAGTAATACACTAAAGTAAAAGAAGGGGCAACGACATATTTAATTGTAAAACTAATAAATTTCGAGTATTTTCTAACTATTCTGGCCTGTTCTATATAATGGAAATTCTCTATGACCTGACGTAACCTCCTTTAATCCTAAATTATATTGTTAATAGTAATATAACCTTGCAATGTTCCCCTATTTGTCGTTTGTGTTCCACAAGTACAAGCCCCAAATGTTTGGGTTACCCGATTGTTATATATAATGTCAAAGCAGGCGTTTCCATCCTTTTCATTAAAGGTACTTTTGATTTAATAATTTTATTAATAAACGACATGGAGAGCCATTCTTCATGAATGAGGAACACAAAATATGTACCTAATTAGCTAAATGAGGAAATCTTAAATAAGAATTAGTCTAGAGTAAAAACAACTTCTAAAGAAAGTTTTTGCGACTTGAGTTAAAATATAGTCATTGTTATTTTTCGACAAGACAATTAATGTTAACAGGATTAAACTAAAAAGATGTGCCCTGGCCAATTTTTGATTGTAAATGAAGTAAACCTAATTAGGTACAAGAATCTTTATAATAAAAATAACATATGCAATCTCTCTTTTTTTTATTTGTAATATGAAATGTGAAATGTTGAATCATTTGTAGGGAAAGACATACGATAACTCTGAGGTTAGGTCAATCGAAATTGATATTCGATATCTTGTTATCAGATTTGAGAATCGCAGACCGAGCAAACAAAAGGGGCCTCATCGCTCGCCAGCAAAAACTAACAAGCAGTGGCAAGGGAAAGCCAGTCAGAGTTTACTAAAATTATTAATAATATACTTGATTGGTTATTAATAAACGAGCTCTTTATTGAAAGCCACACATATCGAAATATGTAGCCACTCCTGATAAAGATTTAAAAAAAAATTCAAAAAAGTTCTATTTTTATCAATTAACTTCCATAGAATACGTTAAAAATAAAATCAAAATTTTCTGACGAAGGCTTTTAAAAATTCACAAAAATGTAAGTCCAGCATATTTAAAAATCTAGTGTGACTGGCGCACAGCACGCAAATTTCTCTTACCTTCGGTAATCTAAAGTTGTGTTCTGTGCTTGTCACACCAGATTTTTCGTATCTACATATATTTAGTTCCCGACAGTACGGAACATTTGAATGTAGATGTAAAATTTATATAAGTGAGGGAAAATATTTATATTTTGTTACCATGGCAACCATTTCTCCTATATTTCCTATGAAATACAAGAGTAAAGTGGCCTTCAGAAGATTTCAATGGCAAAATGAGAATATACATTTTAAAGAGCATCTAAAAAATAATTGATTTATGAATTAAAAAAAAAAAAATCGTTGGAGCAAATTTTAAGAAAATCGAAAAAAACTGAAAAACTACATCAGTAAAGTACTAGTACTTTTTGGCTGATTTTGATTAAAAGCTTATTTTCACGCCTTAGGAGGGTGCCTAACTTATATATAAAATTTCAACCTCCTAGCTCAATTCCTTCATGCTTTAAATTGAACCCAGACAGACACACACACACAGACAGACCATGTCACGAAAACCACTTTTTTGGATTCAGGGGACCTCAAAACGTGAAGATACATCAAAGTCTCGACATCGAAAGGCTATATATCTAAATAACCTCAAATGCCAAATGACAAAAATCAACGGTCCAAAACAAGAGCCTTGCTCAAGAGAAATAATTTGAAATAAAATATTTTTAAACAATTCGATTTACAAGTACTCGAAATTTAAAAAGAAATAGGCTACTTGTAAGGAAAAACATTCGAAAATAAAAGGATTTCCACAAAGATGAACTGACATTAGACTTCAAAATATTAGACTAATAAGAAAACTGGTGTTATAAACAAACAAACAAAAGGAATTCAGTTATAACATTTAAAGAGAATTCTTTAGTTAGAGTAAAGCACTCGAGAGAGTATTCCCTGAGGAAATCTCCGCACAAACTTAAATCAGAAAATCTCATAAAGGATTCATTTAGTGAGAAATAGAGAGAGCACAGGTTAAGCAGGTAGAAAAAAATTATTTAATCAGAGAGGTGATAGACCCTCGAAATTGCTTATTAAAGAACTATCCGAAGGGCTAATAAAAGAACGCGCCCTTTCAAAAGGTCAGATTTCTTGTATTAAATAGTAAAGCATCCTCTTGGCTTTCTTTTAAATAATTTCTAAAATAATCTCATCAAATTTCATAATTTTCTTTTGGCTAAGATTCCCTAATTGAAAGAACAAATTAAGAAAGCTATAACTTAATTTTGTATTTTGCAATAAGGATGATAAAAGAAATTCAATATCAACTAGAGAGAAGTGTAAACTATTAATTGATTTAATCGAATTTTCTGACAAAGGGAAAATGAATTCGGGCCTGTTAATAAAGTTTCTAGCTGGTAATAATAAGGTACAGGTATACAAATGGCTTAAATAAAATCATCGTACTACCTGGGGTTTGAACCCGCGGCCGTTCGGTATAGAATGTAGGCACGCTACCAAATACACATAGCCTGAGGACACCCGAAACATTTGATATAATGCAAAATTTAATATTTATCTCTTGAAAAATCTCTAATGACACTTTTTCTTAAATTACCCCTTTTTTGCTGCAATATCGGAAAGAAGTGGCTTTTCAACACGCCGGATTAGCCGGTATGCCGGAGCATCAAAGTCCGGATAACCAAGAATATACTAAATAAATTTAAAAAAATGCCTGGCAAGAAGAAAAAACAGCCACCAAGATCATCATTGTTAAACAACGCCAAGTAGTGCTGAAAATCCCAAGCCATCGATACATGTATTTAAATAAATAATAAATATTTATATAAGTCAAATGACCTCTGTAGCCGAAATGACTTAAAAAAAAAAAAATGTTATTTTGGAAAATAATCAAGGGGCGAAATAAAAAAATAAATATCGGAGATTATGAAAGTGGTCCATCAATTCTGGTGTATTATTCTCCGGATATTCCTTCAAAATTGAAAAAAATATTATTTTTTTAAAGTAGGCCAAAGCATTTAATAAAGAAATAAAATAAATAAGATTTGTATTTAAACAATATCCAAAGATACCTACAAATACATTTTTTTATTATTTTGTAGTATTTGTGCTGTTTAATAAAGTAGAGAGACATCGTATTGATCAGCAACTTATAATTTATATAATATCTATAACAAATTATAAATTGGACTATCAATCTGATAAATAAAAGAGAAATAATATTAAATGAATTAATCGATATGGTAGGAGAGAAAGAAAGCTCGGGAACGAGTTTGGTTTTTTGTCTATTTAATTAAATCAGCCAATTCTAAAAGTTAGTCGTTTTAGTTCTTTAATAAAAATCTGTTTTATGGATATATAATAAATAATAAACTCACCCATTTAGAAAAAAAAACAATTAATTTGAACGAAAATAAATCACATGAATAAAGATTAGTTAGTTAGACACTCAATACACTAGTCATGTTAAATGACATCCAAAGAATATAAATTACATCCACTATGCTTAGGATATCAATTGTTTCAATTCAAATTTTTAGGAAAAGGTAATTAAAGATTAGAAGATGATTTAAGTATGGAAAATCTCTAAAATCAATATTTTAAAAAAATTATTATTCCACCCAATATTATTTGTTTTGATAAATTAATTTTACGAGAATAAAAATTAGACGTGATATTTCCAACTCTAGATAGTAGCTAACTTCAGGGCAATCAAATTTATCGATTGAATTAAAATTGCCTGGCTGTTTTTGAGTTTAATTATTTAGATGAGTGTTCCATTTTAAATAAAAATTAAGATGAATTTTTCCCACTTTGCAATTTAATAAAATTGGAGACTATGTATGTGGCTTCAGACTTCGAAAAAATATTCTGTATAAGATTGGCTCCCAAAATAACGAACCCGGATTTCTATTTTTATTTTTATTAATTTGAGACCCTTAGTAAAATACAAATAAAAATCTATCTCATCATATGTATGTATGTATATGAGTCAGGCTTTGAACAAGATAGCCCAAAAGAAAAAAGAAAAATAATTTCCGTGTGACGGACGGGCCTGTCCTATTTCTTCCGGTTGTAAAAACGTATGATAGGGTTCGCCGACCCCGAATAATAAACCGCCGACCCCGCACCGCGGGAATAATAAGGGCGAGGACAGAAGAAGAAGAAGAATCAAAATCGTTAGAGCCGAATTTGAGAAATTCGAAAAAAAAAACAACTGAAAAAGTACTTCAGTAAAGTACTAGTACTTTTTGGCATGATCGCAATACTTGCTCTCTGTATATTACATATAGAGGCAAGAGAAAGTAAAAATGAAATATCTCTATTCTCCCACTGAAGGGAAAATATGGAAACCCTTATATAAAAATTAATGAAGTATCGCTGACAAAGTTTCTAAAATTGTTTAAAGTTTCTTGTTGGGAAAAGGCTAGAAAAGCAACTGAATAATAAAAGAAGAAATACCAGGCTTAGCTCTGGTCACCAAGGATATTTTTCTTTCATTTATTTAAAAAGTACTTTGACTTCGGCTTAAACACCTCTAAGATTAAAATAGAAGATAATATCTATTCACAAGGGAGAATATGTAATGTCCGTTGCTATTCACTTCCTACTTCTTCTTCGTCACATGGCACATAGCTAATTTTCTAAAGTGCTTATCAACTAAGTATATAGGTCTAAAGAGAGAGATAAATAAATACTCACAGCTGGAAGCGCAAAGAAGGAGATGCCGAGTAACGCACAAAACGAAGCAATAAGTTTCCCCTCCCATGTGACAGGCACCGCGTCACCATAGCCGACTGTACAGAGTGTGATCTATAAGAAAAAAAAAATTGGCATCGAAAAAATCACAAAATTTGTGAATTATTATAGGGAAATCTAAAGCCTCGAGTGTTTAGTTTTTTGTTTTAAATTAACGAAATGTTATATTTTCAAAATAGTCATTTTGTTTTTCAACAAGATTAATGACATATGGAGTTGCTTCTTTTGGATTTGAACCGAGAAACAAGATAAATTGATTAATTAATCAAAATACTCACCACTCCCCACCAGAGGGCGTCTGCGAAATTACTAAAATGTTTTTTATTTTGATCTTTTTCAGCTAAATAAACGAGAAATGATGAAAATATGAGACCAAGAAAGCCGATATATAAAGTCGTGATTAGCTCCTGAAAAAAAAAGAAAAAAATCATGATTAGTTTCATAAATAATTTTTCAAGTTCAAAAAGATTTTGAGCTAAATTGGAATTTATTTTGCATCTGAGTTCTAAACTTTTTTTTTGTTTGTTTTTTAAAGTGGAATGAAAGGAGTTTTGGGGATTTGTGAGTGATATTCAGGTTGTCTGAATTCCAGTAACTAAAAAGTAAAAACTTGCGAATTTTTCGATTCAACTTTTCCGGCCTAATCTTAAATTTTAATAAATCCATAACTCCCACGGACTTCTATTTTTTAATATCATGAATAAATTAAAAATAATGATTTTGTTCTTGATCTATATGTTTATTTTTCATTTATTTTTTACATTCTCTTACTTCTATAGATGTTAATATAGAGAGAGAAAGTATTGGATTCATGTCAAAAATTCGATATCGAGATTTTGATGGATCTACAAGTTTTGAGGTCCCCGGAATTCAAAAAAGTGATTTCCAGACATGGTCTGTCTGTGTGTGTGTGTGTGTGAACAAAATATCTCAAGAACGAAAAGAGCTAGGAGGTTGAAATTTTATATTTAAGTTAGGCACCCCCATGGGACGTGACACGAAGCTTTTGAACAAAATTGCCCAAAGAGTACTAGGACTTTACTGATGTACTTTTTCAGCTTTTTTCGATTTTCTCAGAATCGCTCCAACGATTTTGATTAAAATTCAAAAATCATTTATTTTTTAGATGCTATTTAAAATATATTCTCATTTTGCCATTGAAATCTTCTGAAGACCACTTTACTCTTGTACTCCATAGAAAAGATAGGAGAAATGGTTGCCATGGTAACAAAATATAAATATTTTCCCATACTTAAACATTTTATATCTTGAAAATCGAATGTACTGTACTGTCGGAAACTAAATACATGTAGACACAAAAAATCTGATGTGACAAGCACAGAACACAATCTTCGATTACCGAGGGTAAGAGAAAGTTGTGTGCTGTGCGACCACTCACACCAGATATTTATTTCAATATTCAATGTATTAATAAATTAATTTGCATTTTTTATTTTAAATATATACTGTAGATACCGTATTATAGAGAATTTCCAAATTAATTTTAAAACAAATCTCTGATACTTATTTTTGACATCATATTAAATTCTTGCTCTACTTTAATATCTCTACTAGCTGAGCAGCTAGTTTGAGGAATCTTCGCTTTCTTCTGCGAAATCCTTATACAGTGGAATCCCGATATTTCGTAGCCCGATTTTCCTATTTCCCGCTAATTCATACAAACTTGTCGATCCCCAGAAAAATTCCCGTTAACGGATATAAAATCAATGCATTTCAGTCACCTCGGTACTATTTATATCCTCGAGGTCACTTAAAACGTCTTATAATTCGTATTTCCAGCTTAAAAAACTCGTTAATTCGTACTGCTTTCAAGAGGGGAAGTAGATTGAGCTTCTAATTTTTTTCTTTCCTTTCTACAATTCTCTCTCGTGTTCGTTCGTCACTCGTGACCACAGATATAGATTGAATAGCTCCAAGTCAAACATTCTGTGCAAATTTAACGACATCTATGATAATTTCTAATCCGGTATTCACGATAATTCATACCAAACCGACGTGCACGTGACGATACAAATTATCGGGATTCTTCTGTATACAAGAGTTCATCTGCCCTGTTAGCTCACCTTTAATTTTTCATGATTATTCATTATTTTATAAAAATGTTATCTATAGAGGAAGGGGTTTAGATATCTTTAGCTCCCCTTTCTTGTAGGTCTATTAAATGTTTTAAAGATATAAGAAACCGTCCTTTTATTTTGTTGGATCAAACAGTGTATAAGCCCAGTGCTAGGTGTTTCTTGTTTAGTGTAACCAGCCAGTCCTGCATTGACTTAAGCCCTATAATTTTAACATGTCACCTGACACTTGACAAGACCTTACAACGATGTAGTGGTAATCCCAGTATTGAACTTGATGAAGACTCTCCAATTTGTCTCATTCCCCCCTTTCATCAACACGTTGTTAGCTCTTTATATAAAAGGAAAAAAATACTGACTTGTCGGTGTGCGTAAACGACAGAGCCGAGAAGTTTCCAGGTGCCCCCTCGGCGATCCATTCGAACCATTCTTAGGATCTGGAAGAAACGGAGTCCTCGGAGGGCTGAGGCTGCGAACACCTGTCCATTAGAGCCCAAACCGAGGACCACCAGCACGATCAGAGAGGCGATGATCGTTATCACATCTGCACACAAAAACAAACAAACATCTCAATTATTTTATAGTTTTGAACCAAAGAAGATTTTTTGCATTATACCTTCGGGGGCAGAATTCTTTGGGATAAAACCCCCATCCCTCTGGCCAAAACGACCTTTTTGTGTCGAATGCCATTTTAAACCTATAAACTAACTAACTAACTAACCCCCTACCCCACCCTCTTTAATTATGAAATGGCTCCCCTCCCCATTTTCGATGTCAGGATAGTGTTTTGGTAAGTAATAGAAATTTGACTCAGGGTTGAGTGTGGAGGGGGATGTAAAAAAAAAAATATAAGCTTATATATAAAAATATAAAAAAAAAAATCCTAAAATTGTCAATAAAGTAATTAGTATTTTAAAAAAATGCAAGGCAAAAGAAATAAAAAAAAATCTGTATCAACTTATATCTCTGGAACCACTCATCGAATAAGGATACAATTTTATATATTAAATAAATAGTCCTAGAAGTTCCTAAGCAGATATTAAATTTTGGAGTGAATCGGTTTGCAGGGAATGGTAATAAAAGTTACACCAATATTTATTTAATCACGATTATCTATCTCTCCACCTAATTTAGTCCAAATTAAGTAGATTTTAAGACGAGTGTCTCAAAGGAATAAATCTTTCATATCCAGGGAGGTGTCCGATGAATATTTATTTAAATCAGTTGGTTATCAAATGGTATAAATAAATGTGCCTAGCCCCCCTAATATATCTTATTTAAATAATGAGTATCGTTAAAAGTCTATCTGGCCTAAGATAATGCAAAGACCAAGGAGGAAAGATTAGTAACCTCCCACATTTTTTACATCTATGAGTTTTCCCATTAACAGGGACATCTCTCCTTGATTAAATCGCTTTTGTCTGAAGCTTATTTATTATTTACATTTTATTTAAATATTATTCTCATAAAAGGAAGCGTAAATCAGAAGTACTTATCTCTTAAGGAGAGAGAGAATATTAATATTTATAAGCGCAAATCTAATCTCTAATGACTGAAGATATGTTAGATGCGCTCCAACATTACCCTTAAGTATTTTGAAAAAAAAAAAAAAAAAAATCAAAAGAATAATCTGTTTCGATTTCACTTAAAATTTAGTACATTAATAGCTGGTTTATTTTCTAATTTTAAAATTAGAATGAAATCGCAATAATTCATAAGTGTAGAGAAAAAAAAGTGTTCGATTACTATCATCACCAAAATCAACATCATCATCGTCATTATATCGGAACAAACGAATCGTTTGCATTGCAAATTCCTCTTGTAAGTTAGTTAGTTGCTTAACTTAAATATAGGAAACATAACGTTTCCTGTATAACCAGATGCAAAAGGAAAATGTCTTTAGGAAAGACAGATATACTGTGTATGTATATATAACACAGACCACCATCATTATCTCCCTTATCACGCAGACTAATAATAACTAAATAAAAATAAAAAAAAAGTAAGTGAAAATGATAAGGAAATTTAATATTGAGATAACAAAAATCGAGTTCATCCGGAATCATGCTATGAAGGAAATGAAAATTCGTTCTTTTATTTGGAAAGAGGTGAAATAGTTAAATAATCAAAAAGGTTATTTAATTTTTAAGACAAGTTAGTAAAGATTCGATATTTAATTTAATGTTTAGGCAAACAGTGGGAGGTAGATAATAAAATGTCTATCAGGAATCTTCATATCATCTCCTTAAAATGAATTTTTGATAAATTAACTGTTCTTTTCTATCGACCCTCTGTGATTGAAAATTGTACTTGCAGGCTCTCCAGATTTTTTTGTATCGAGATATATATATGGTTTTAAATAAAAGATAACTTGTTCCAAAATTTGACTACATGTTCATAGGAATAAGAAATCAACAGCTGGAGATGACCCTAAGTAAAAAAAAATCAACTAATTAGTGTTTTCTATCTCGTAAAGCGTTCCACGGAAAAATCTTAACGCTGATTTTTTTTTTCTAATTCAAGGTCTTTTTCGGCATTTGAGGCCTTCAGCGCCAGAACGGCCTAACCCATATTTCACTTTTTTGGTTTTATGCCTTAATACTATTTAAAAAAATACCGTAGTGTCCTAAGCAACCTTCTCGTTATTATCGCTAGATTTCAGCACAAGTACTACTCTGGAATTCATGATTTAATAGATACTAAGGCATAAAACCAGAAAAGTGAAATGTGGGTTGGGCCGTTCTGGTTTTGAAGGCCTCATTTCAGTGGCGTAGCGAGGGGGGTGCAAGGGGGGTCATCATGCCCCGGGCGCTACTCCCATAGGGGCGCCAAATGGTCCGCAAAACAAAAAAATTACTAAATAATTTTTATTTTTATTATAATTGATTTCTGGAAAATATATTTTAAATTTAGTGCCAGTGTAATATAATAATTTTGTATATTTTACATATAATATTATATGGTTTTAAAATGGGGGGGGAGGGGGGGCGCTAAAAAGGTATTGTGCCCCAGGCGCGAGTTAAGCTCACTACGCCACTGCCTCATTTAGACCCAGTCTCTATTTCAATTGGATTGATAGCCAATCTAATTTATTTGAATTAATAAATATTCGGTTATATGTTTTTCATGATGAAAATTATTACTTCATGGACCAATATTCAAAGAAAAAATTTTTAAGACTCAAATTAAGTAAAAAGCAACGTTTTCTTTTTCCAATAAATTTAAAATAAATGCTGACATTTATGTGTCTTGTTTTTTTTTTTTTTTTTTTTGCTCTCCGAAAAACTTCGAAACGTTTCTATTTTCCTACAATTGCTCTTTTTAAATAAGAGACAACTTTAAAGAGACTTTATGGAAAGTTTAAGAAATTTTTTTATTTTAATATGTATAAAAAACATGACCAACATTTTTTTTTTTTTTTTAAATTAACTTGATAAAGTTTTACTTTTTAAATAAAAACACTAAGTAAGCATTTTAATATTAGAAGAAATTGTATTTGTTTGTAGCAATATTTAAATAAATTATTTTCAAAGAAAATTGAATTTAAAATTATAATGAAAATTTATCTTTGAACTAGAGGTCAACATTAAAGGTGAAATAAAATCTTGAATTTTTTCGTCTCTTATTAGACGATGCCCCTATAAGATACGAGTTTAATTTTGGACACTTCTTGTTCATCCTATAAGATCAACAAAAAGTCCAAATATATATATTTGGACTATTATAATAGGAGAACAGGAGGATATCAATTTTGAGAGTGGCGATTGTTTTTTTAGAAAACGATTTTACAATTCGTGTAAAAGCCTCTATAGTTAAAAGTTATAGATCGTAGGCATACGGTAAAAATTTTTTTTTAGGCTTGTCAGGTCATTGAGTGAATAAAGGAATTCAACTTAATGGGGGTGAAAAAATGGGGAGAGACTGCTGAGTATGAGGTGTGTGTCTTTGTACGTTTGAAATATTAGATTTAAATTTTCCCTTTTTGAGGAATCCCAGAGGGGAGAATAGTGCGCATGGCACTTTGTTACCTCGCCTATACGGAAACAAAAACATGTGAGCAAATTTTCAATTTAATTTTCTCTGACAATTAACTTGAAAAAAAAAAGAAAGAAGAGCAAATTTACTTAAGTTATTGAGAGTCAAATAAAAAGATCCTCTTAACATCATCACCTGTGAAATATTCTTTGTTTTTTATAATCAATATTCCATTAAAAACTAAACCTATGAAAACTAGTTAAATATATTATATTTCTTCATTTGAATATAATTTATTTTTACTTTTTGAGAGTAGATCGCTCGCCGAGGTCGGAGGGTCGTGTGGCCGGGGTGAGCGGATGGAGCTTCACTTGACCTGACCCCACCGACCTCGGTTCGACCTCAGCTCAGGTCACCTCGATGGCCTTTGACCTAGAATCTTCACGCACAACCCAACATGACCTACATTTCATCAATATCGGCCAAAACAAAAAAAACAAAAAAGTAAACAATTTTTAATGACGAGAAAAAAAATAATTTTTTTTTTGGAACTATAATAATTGATAATCCTAATATTTTCAGAGCTTTGCATATCGGGATCATGCCCTCTGGCTTGGTGAAGGGGTTAGCGTCCTGGCTTTGTATACCAAGGATCGCGGGGTCGGATCCCAAGCAGTCCAGTGATTTTATTTAAGCCATTTGGATACCAAACTTTTTTGAATGAAGTCTGAAGACGATCCCAATATAGGATCGAAATGTCGCTTGTGTACGAATAAATATGAATCCCTTGAAAAACTCTATCTTGTTTTTGTTTATCATTTTAATTCCTTCAAGTCATTGGGGGCAATTTGAATAAATATTTGTAAGAGGCTGGGTGCGAAGAAACAGAATGGAGAAATAAAACGCCATTTTATTTGGCAAATAAAAGCAAGTCAGTTGGATCGTATTAGAGCAGAGCTCTTGATTCATGACTTAGAGCTCACTGATTAATTAACGGCGTGAGCTATAAAGTAATTTTAAAATATGATGACATCTAAATTACCATTATAATAAATTTATAACAATTTGAAAAATGCAAGACATTTAAATTCGCCCTGGATAAATAGTTGATATTTTTTTAAATTTACTACATATTATAATTAAACAAAGTTCATCACGCGACCATAATTAAACAAGAATGTTTGGCAAAAAAAAAAATAAAGAAGATAATAAATGCTCTCTGAGAGTTATAATTTTAAACTAAATATTAATGTTTAATATGCAATAGGGAGATCAATTCCTGTATCTGGCAGAGATGATGGACGGAACGAGGCTTAACTATTGATACATGAAAGACTCGGTCGAGAGGAAGTTGCTGTGGAAGGGACGTAAAGAAGATTCCTTTTCAGTGATGCATTCTTCAAAAGGAGTAGGCTACACAGAGTTCTTCCTAGAACATCCCCTAGCAAAGAAGAAATTCGATAAAAGGAACCGGGTGGAACCAGAAATAAGGATAGTTCATTAGCTATAAACGAACGCAGGAGGAGAGTTTAGAGATAGGAAATGATCTAACTTCACGAGGTGCCGGTAGATGGCTACGTCCAGAGGCCGGTTGGGTTTGAGGTGTGTGCAAAATATCTCAAGGTCGAAAAGAGCTACGAAGTAGAAATTTTATATTTAAGTTAGGCACACCTTCGGTCGTGACCGTTTTGATCAAAATTGCCAGTACTTTACTGACGTACTTGTTCAGTTTTTTATTAATTTTTCTCAAAATTTGCTCCAACGATTTTGATTAAAGTTGAAAAATAAATTATTTTTTAGATTCTCTTTAAAATGTATATTTTCATTTTGCTTTCAAAATTGTTTGAAGCACACTTTACTCTTGTAATTCATAGGAAAGAGGAGAAATGGTAGCAAAATATAAATATTTTCCTATGTTTATAAATTTTACATCTCAAATTTTAATATATCGGCGGAAACTAAATATATCTCGACACAAAAAAAATATGGTGTGGCAAGCACAGAACACAACTTTCATTTACCGAAGGTAAGAGAAAGGTGTGTGTGGGACCTATCACACTAGATTTTTAAGTATAAAATTCCTTTTTTTTTTCTTCCTATTAAATATTTTGCAAAGCGGAGTTCCTCATTGAGCTAATTTAAAGTGTAGATTCGAAAATTCATCTAAGACCCTCTGAAATACATATTCTCAAAAGCAAATAAAAACACCCACGAAGCCAGAATCAAAATTAAGTTCATTATTGATGAGGGTATTACATGATGCAAAAAATAAAATACGGCATATAGCCCAAAGTATAATTTTGAGTCTTTCCAAATTCGCTCCCATTTTAATAATATTAATATACCTTAAATAAAAGGAAATAAATTTTTTAAAAGGTCTTAGGTTGGCATGTCTAGTTTGAATGTCATAAAATATATAGCAAATTTCATTTTTAAAGAAAAAAAAAAAAGAGTGGGAGAGTTGCTGTAGAGATTCATAAATTTTAAGATGATCTATTTTTAAGAGGGGCCAACGAAACGAAATCGAAATACGTAATAAAAATTCAATCAGATTTGAAAGAGGAAGAGAGAAATCATTCAGCATATGATCGGAGACATTATATCCACACGGCATGAAGGGGGAAGAGCGAAAGACAAAAAAAAAAAAAAAAAATGTTTGAAAAGTTTCTCTCTAACTCTTTGAGATTGATCAACTTGCTTTTACTGCGTTTTAGCACGTAAACAAAAAGGTGTTATAGTAAAAGAAAAAGAAGCTAATTCTACAAATATATTCCAAAATATATGTACAGTGAGCGCCACAATTAAGTCCCCACCTGATAGCTAGAGCATTACGTATATGGTGTATAGTGAAATAATTTTAATGACCGAAAAGGTAAAACGTTAAATCAGATGATTTTATTTTACCTTTTCAAATTTAAAATTATTTTAGCTGGTCAAATAGTTAAATAATCCATTTAGGATTTTCTAAGGCCAAGAAATTAAGAAAAAAAGAAAGAAATTTAAAATTATTTCACCATAGACCATTAGATATCAGGTGGGGGCTTAATTGTGGCGCTCACTCAGGGCCGGCGCAAGCTATTCTGCCGCCCTAGGCAAGATATTTTTTTTGCGCCCCCCTCCCCCCAAAAAAAAAACTTTAAAAATTTAATTTGCCGCCCCTCCTTAAAATTTTCTCTGATCTCAAAAATTTTTCTGCGAAAAAAATTTTTTTTTTGCGGAACCAAAATTTTTTCCCGTGTGCCGCCCGCGGAACATTTTCTCTTGCGCGGAACCAAAATTTTTTCCAGCCCGAAAAATTTTTTTTACCTTTTTTTTAGAGAGACGAAATTTTTGCCGCCAGCGGAATCAAAATTTGCCGCCGGCGGAACATTTTCTCTTGCGTGGAACCAAAATTTTTCCCCGCCCGAAAAAATTTTTTACCTTTTTTCTTAGAGAGACGAAATTTTTGCCCCCCGCGGAACCAAAATTTGTCGCCCGCGGAACCTAATCTTTTCGAGTACCGCTTGCGGAACTAATTTTTTTTTTTTATTTTGACATTTTTGCCACCCTCTCCAGGTTGCCGCCCTAGGCGGCCGCCTAGTTTGCCTAATGGACGCGCCGCCCCTGCGCTCACTGTACCATTATTGTTAGAATAACGAGCTGGTGACGTTTTAAAAATAAAAAATCTGGTGTGACCGGTCTCAGAGCATACCAGTTTCGATTACGGAAGGTAAGAGAAAGTTGTGTTCTGTGCTTGTCACACCAGATTTTTTTGTATTTAGTTTTCACCGATATATTAAAATTCAAGATGTAAAATTTATAAACATGGTAAAATTTTACTTTCTCTTACCTCTATATATATGTTAATATATATAGAGAGAGAAAGTATTGGTTTCATGTCAAAAATTCGATGTCGAGATTTTGATGGATCTTCACGTTTTGAGGTCTCCTGAATCCAAAAAAGTGGTTTTCGCGACATGGTCTGTCTGTGTGTCTGTGAACAAAATATCTCAAGAACGAAAAGAGCTATGAGGTTGAAATTTTATATTTAAGTTAGGCACCCCCTGAGACGTGACACGAAGCTTTTGAACAAAATCGACCAAAGAGTACTAGTACTTTACTGATGCACTTTTTCAGTTTTTTTCGATTTTCTCTAAATTTGCTCCAACGATTTTTTTTTAAATTCAAAAATCAATTATTTTTTAGATTCTCAATAAAATGTATATTCTCATTTTGTGATTGAAATCTTCTGAAGACCACTTTACTCTTGTACTCCATAGAAAAGATAGGAGAAATGGTTGCCATGGTAACAAAATATACATATTTTGCCATACTTATAAATTTTTACTTTCTCTTACCTATGTATATATGTAATATATATATAGAGAGAAAGTATTGGATTCATGTCAAAAATTCGATGTCGAGATTTTGATGGATCTTCACGTTTTAAGGTCCCCTGAATCCAAAAAAGTGGTTTTCGCGACATGGTCTGTCTGTGGGTGTGTGGGTGTGTGTTCAATTTTAAGCATGAAGGAATTGAGCTACGAGGTTGAAATTTTATATTTAAGTTAAACACCACCCGGGACCGGAAAAATAAGCTTTTAATCAAAATCGGCCAAAGAGTACTAGTACTTTACTGATGTACTTTTTCAGTTTTTTTCGATTTTCTCAAAATTTGCTCCAACGATTTTTTTAAAATTCAAAAATCAATTAATTTTTCGATTCTCTTTAAAATGTATATTCTCATTTAGCAATTGAAATCTTCTGAAGACCACTTTACTCTTGTTCTTCATAGGAAAGATAGAACTGGTTGCCATGGTAACGGAATTTAAATCTTTTTCTTTTTATTAGATTAAAAAATCAATTATTATTTAAATTCCCATTTATTTTTATTTTATTTGTGTCTTTAATTGTTTCAAAGAAAACATATAAGTCTCTCTCTCACTTGCAAACATTATCGTCTCTCTCTACTCTTTTTAAATTCCCTTTCCACCTTATCTTCGCATAGGAACAATGTTAATTTCCTATAGGGATTTGTATGTTAATTTCGATTCAAAAGGGGGTCCCCTTTAGAACTTTTAGGCATTTAAAATTTTTTTTTCCAATTCTTATGAAATTTTGTATTTATTTACGATTCTATATTGTGTATAAAATGTCCATATATGAGATTAAAATTTTGAAAAATAACCATAGTTTATTTGAAGCAGTCAACATTTAAAATGCAAGTTTGAAACTAAGGTGCTATCGGAAACTAAATATATCTCGACACAAAAAATCTGGTGTGACCAGCACAGTGCGCAACTTTCTCTTACCGAAGGGTAAGAGAAAGTTGTGTGCTGTGCGCCAGTCACACCAGATTTTTTTTTACCATGGCAACCATTTCTCCTATCTATCCTATGAAGTAGGCCTACAAGAGTAAAGTGTGCTTCAAACAATTTTGAGAGCAAAATGAAAATATATTTTAAAGAGCATATAAAAAATAATTGTTTTTTGAGGCGGTGGTACGATATCTGTTGCGGAAGGGCCCCCGCCCGTCACAGCCCGATCGACACAGTCCCATCCCACCCTTAATCTTAAGATTTACAATTGATGGGATGTGGCTGTGAATATCAATTAGTGTGATGTGGAGGGCAGCGGCCAGGAAGGTAGCCTATATTGAATAAAACAAAAACAAAACGTTTAGGCTGACATTTCAAAATTTTTCTTCACTGTATCATCAGACTGATTATTACACTGTATTATATTTACATTGTTATAATATATAGGTGATTTTTTCAAATGTTCGCTTTTGAGAACAAAAATACATATGACTCTTATAACAACTGAAGATGGCGCAATAAATTTAGCCGGAACGTTTTGTTTAAAGGATTCTGTTTTATTAAATAGAGGCTACTTTCCTGGCGGCTGTCCTCCATATCACACTAATCTTAAGATTTATGTTGATGATGATTTGTATCTCTTTCATTCTTTCAATCCACCTCTTGTTTGCCTCCTGTTCACGTCAAGAAGCCTCGGCGATGTGATTTGTTTTTGGTCATTTTAATTAGGAGAAAAAATGATCCTATAGTAGTTTGACTAGCTTCAAAGTGAGCATTTGCGCGCACTTAATCGGATGCGCCCTGTATTTACCAGGTATAAATAAAAAAAAGATACATATTTATGTGAAAAAACTTTTTTTATTTAATTTTCAAGTATATTTTAGAGCTTTTAGCATAAAAAAAATCTGGTGTGACTGGCGCACAGCACACAACTTTCTCTTACCCTTCGGTAAGAGAAAGTTGTGCACCGTGCTGGTCACACCAGATTTTTTGTGTCGAGATATATTTAGTTTCCCTTGGCACCTTAGTTTCAAACTTGCATTTTAAATGTTGACTGCTTCAAATAAACTATGGTTATTTTTCAAAATTTTAATCTCATATTTGGACATTTTATACACAATATAGATTCGTAAATAAATACAAAATTTCATAAGAATTGGAAAAAAAAATTTAAATGTGTAAAAAGTTCCAAAGGGGACCCCCTTTTGAATCGAAATTAACATACAAATCCCTATAGGAAATTAACATTGTTCCTATGCGAAGATAAGGTGGAAAGGGAATTTAAAAAGAGTAGAGAGAGACGATACTGTTTGCAAGTGAGAGAGAGACATATATGTTTTCTTTGAAACAATTAAAGACACAAATAAAATAAAAATAAATGGGAATTTAAATAATAATTGATTTTTTAATCTAATAAAAAGAAAAA
Source organism: Euborellia annulipes (assembly GCA_023213315.1). Classification (NCBI taxonomy): domain Eukaryota; kingdom Metazoa; phylum Arthropoda; class Insecta; order Dermaptera; family Anisolabididae; genus Euborellia; species Euborellia annulipes. Next base: position 61,015 of record JAKCPI010011187.1, on the reverse strand, counting down.
GATTTAAATTCGGTTACCATGGCAACCATTTCTATCTTTCCTATGAAGAACAAGAGTAAAGTGGTCTTCAGAAGATTTCAACGGCAAAATGAGAATATACATTTTAAAGAGCATCTAAAAATTAGTTGATTTATGAATTTAAAAAAAAAATCCTTGGAGGGAATTTTGAGAAAATCGAAAAAAACTGAAAAAGTACATCAGTAAAGTACTAGTACTTTTTGGCCGATTTTGTTCAAAAGCTTATTTTGAGATTCTTCAAAGGTACCTAGGTTAGGTTAGGTTAGGTTGAAGTGGCCGTTCCCAGAGAGGGAACACACTTAGGCCAATTAGGCCCTTTGTGATACCACGGTGGGGCTATCCCCCTACCTACCCTAAGAGGAGACTTCGGCAGGATGGTTGAATTATTTGCGGCAAGCTGGATCCGAACCCGAGTCGTGTTGAGACTTCGGACTCCGTAATCCTAAGCTTAGCCGGCTTAGCCATTGCCTCCTCTTCAAAGGTACCTAAGTTAAATATAAAATTTCAATCCGCTAGCTCAACTCCTTCATGCTAAAAATCTGTCCACACACACACACACACACACACACACACACACACACACACACACACACACACACACACACACACACACACACACACACACACACACACACACACACACACACACACACACACACACACACACACACACACACACACACACACACACACACACACACACACACACACACACACACACACACACAGACCAATTTTCGGGACCCACTTTTTTTGGACTCAGGGGACCTCAAAACATGTATATCCATCAAAATCTCGACATCGAATTTTTGACATGATCGCAATACTTTCTCTCTCTCTATATATTTCATATATAGGGTACGAGAAAGTAAAAAACAAAAAACAAAAAACAAAAAACAAGAGAGAAAAGCAGTTTGAAAAATTTTAAGATCAATGAAAAAAATCATCAGTCCCAAAAAAATTAAGTAAATTCAGTCCAAAAGTCATGTCTCCAAGACGGTAATTAAGTGCTTGCCAGCATTCCACGATCCATGCTCTTAATATAAACAACATTGAGATTTCATTTAATTATTTTTTTCTTCTTTCGTCTTAAAAAAGGCCGCTTTATCAGAGAAACCGACTCTTTAAAAAAAGGAAAATTAAATAAATCATTTAAATTATAATCTCTTTTAGAATTGCAATTCAGCTTCATTTTCTTTTAATTATATTAAAACCAGCTTCATTTAATTGTAATAATGAAAATGAGCAAATATTTTAACACTGTTCGTTATTTACATTGCTACTCTTCTCTCGAATTATTAGAGCTGCTATTTAAACAATATTTTTCTAGGAAATCCATTTTAGAGTCTCTATAACCCGCTATAATTAGTTTCAAATACAGTTTGTACTTCGTATGTGGATTGTAGAATAAAATTTATTTTTGCTTGATTGCATTATAAATGTCAATAGAAAATGAAATTGATGTTCAAAATTTTTCAAGTTCAAGAAGTTGAAAAATGATGCTATACGTGTGCGGGAATACTCTATACTGGGTCGTAAAATCGTTGTTCGAATAATCTCTTGTCCGAATTAATCTTAAAAAATTAAAAATTTGAAAATCGTTGATCCATCAGTCACAAAACTTTTGATAATAATTAAGAATTAGACGACTAATTTTTAGTTGTTTAGTTTTAATTGTTAATTTGGGCGGAAGATATGCATATAACTTGATAATACAAAATTTCATTAATAAATGGGAAGAATCTTCCATAAAAACAAAAAGTATAAATTCCCTAGCCGTAAATGGTGATAAAGCACTACTCCAGGGAGTAACAGCAAAAATATTTTTGGGATTCATTTTAATAAGAATAAATTCTCAGTTGAATAAGGTTAAATAAATTGAAGAAAAAGAGACGAGAAGAAATTTTTTTTCACTTATTCCTTGAAAGAAAGAAAGGGTCAATTCTTATCAGACAGAAGTCGAGAATACCCAGGAGGACTGGAGACAGCTGCTGGGTCCAGCGGGAGAGAAAAAAACCAACCAGAAGAGAGAAACGGATAAAAGTCCCTCCTTCAGAATGCATGTCAGCAAAAGAATTAGAAACAAGCCAGAAAATTGTTTTGTTTTTATACAAATCTGATCTTCAATTCCTAATAATATTAACATCCATTAACCCTCATATTTTATGATAAAAGTTGGTCGAAAATAGAAATCTTGAGTGTTTGTGGAGTGGAGAGGATCTAGGGCAAGATGAATATATATAGGAGGATATAGAATAATTTCTTAAAATGTAAGAATTATTGCATCTATTTTTAACCAAGGTATTATAGGTCAAGTTTGTAACAATAAAAAGCAGTTTCGATGGGAATCATCCACTATACTGCTAGCGCAGTAGCCAGGTCTGCAATAAAGCGAATAATAATAAAAAATATCTCTTTTTATTGTTACAAACTTGACCTATACTAATACCTTGGTTAAAAATAGATGCAATAAATCTTACATTTTAAGAAATTAATCTTAATTGCTCCAATTCACTGAAAAAAGGATATAGAATAAGTCGTGAAGACTACTTGAAGGTTTACAATATAAAGTTATTAATCTATCGACATGGATTTTGATGTATTTTGGCTACACAAATTATAAAAATATTGAAAGTATTGCTGGATAAAATATAGGAAAGATTCAGAAATCGAAACACCAGACTTTGATGTCTGTCGGCGCCATAAGTGTGCGAGAGTCGAGCCTTGAGCTTAGGCAACCAAAATGCTTATCCGTCGGAAGTGTTGTCCCCGTTCAGTTTGATTTAATAAAAGATGATTAATTTATTTCAAAAATATTGGTTTGGTTGACTAAGTTCAAGGCTTACTTAACTCTTGATCACATCAGGCACTTGTGACGCCGACTCTCAAAACCTTAACTTTTTCAAACAAACTACTTAATTAATCAAGATTTTTAACATCAAAAGATAATAAATCTAATGAAATATTAAAATAATTAGTGAGTCGAAATTTACCTTTGATGATTTTTAGAAGAAATCGAATGTTTTTAAGGAGCCCTGCGTGGATTCGATGTTCTTAGGAGAAGGCCTTCTCAGAACTGAGAGCTCATACGAATCTTAGCAGGTAAATATGGAGAGGAAAAAGCGTGACTGGACCTGCAGGAAAAGGAACAAGAGTTTAAAGTGGGGAAAGGAATTTTATATTGAAATATCAAGAAAATAGAGAGAGTATAAAAGAAATATAGAATAACCTTATCAGGGGTATTAAAAGTGGGTACCGCAAGAGAGAATACCGCGTCTCTGTGAAAAGTCAATTACCCCTCTGGCACACAACACGAACCTTTTGAACAAAATCGGCCAAAGAGTACTAATACTTTACTTTATCAGTTTTTTGCTATTTTGATTAAAATTCCTAAATCAATTAAAGAAAAAATAAACTGTATATTCTCTTTTGCCCATGAAAATATTCTTGTACTTCATAGGAAAGATAAGAGAAATGATTACTATAGCAACAAAATATAAATATTTTGTTTGTAAACAGCTCACAGACACATAGCGCTTCATGTAGTATATAGTCTAATAATAATAGAAGCCCTCGGGGCATGGCGTAGAGGTTAGCGTGCTAACCTCATATACCAAACGTCGCGGGTTCGGACCCCAGGCAGTCCGATGATTTTATTTAAGCCAATTAGATACCAAATGGCTTAAATAAGAATGCCTGGACCCCATATATGTATATTTATTAATAACGGTTATCGTCTAAAGTCTTAAATGGCCTCAGTTGCCGAAAAGACTGTGTGAATGTGTGTGTGAGTGTGAGTGTGAATGAGAAAAGTGTGAATGTTTTTTTAAATAAAAAAAAAAAAAAAAATAATAATAGAATATATTTATAGGTAAGAGCAAGTAAAAAAAATCTCTAAATGGAAAGCAAAATTTCTGACTCAAATATATCATAGGCATATCAAAAATTCAAGAATTTTTACTTTCTCTTACTTATATATGTTATTGTTTAAAAGAAAATAAAATACGCAACAATGCTAATAAGAGACATCCAGGCTCTGGTCTCAAACCGCGTCTATAATAACAAACTTCTTTATTTTCTGGCCTTATTCCCGCATTGTGGGGTCGGCGGAATGGGTTTTTTACGTCCGGAAGAAATAGAACAGGCCGGCCCGTCGCACGGCCTGTTGAAAATATAGAAGGAAGGGACAGACATGTAAAGAAATTTTGATTTTACATTAATTTCTGAACCAGAAAAGATATCAATTTGATTTCTTCGCTAAGATTAGATGAAAATAAAAATTGGATCCCTTGGAATTTTGAAGTTTCCAAATATTAATTCAAATTAATATTTTTTTTTTTTTTTAATTGAAGGGTTATATTAATTGTTTGTTTTGCAATGGTACAGGTGTCTACATTTCACTTTATATTAGTTTAAATAGACTTTTTTTTTTTAAACATTCACACATTTTTCTCACTCACACTCACACACACATTCACACAGTCTTTTCGGCAACTTAGGCCATATAAGACTTTTAAGATAGCCGTTATTGATTTAATATACATATATGGGGTCTAGGCATTCTTGTTTAAGCCATCTGTTATCCAAATGGCTTAAATAAAATCATCGGACTGCCTGGGGTCCGAACCCGCGACATTTGGTATATGAGGTTAGCATGCTAACCTCTACACCATGCCCCGAGGGCTTAAATAGACTTAAAATAAGGTGCTCTCAAATTTTTGACTCAACAATAAAACGTGTTTTAAAATAAAATTGAATTTTATTGGGTAATTAGAGGAATTTTTTTCATTAAGCTCATTAAAATTTGTTTTTCAATTAGATATATTTAATATACCTGGTATATAAAATGAATTTTGATAAATTTGCAATTTACCATTATTTATTTTAATATTTTCGGTTGGTCTCATATTTTTGGCGCGCACTGTATATAGAGGTAAGAGAAAGTAAAAATCAATGAATGAAATGAAAGCAAATGGATGGAATACTTTCTCGGGGTCCCGGAGGCCAGTCTCGGTCTTTATAATCCCACAGGGAGATCAATAAATAAATATCCAAATAAACTGTATATACCAGTATTTGTTCCTAGAGATAGAGATTTTATTTTTGCCCGGAGGATATCTGGTTCATCGTCCTTTAAAGGCAAGGAAACAAAGAGAAACTCCACCCTTTGAAAGGGAGTAAAATTTTTTAGTAATATATACCTTTATTATTTAATGGTATTTAAAATAAAATGTAATTTCATTTTGAACAAAAAAAAAAAAAAGAAAAAAAATTAAATGTATTCTGTTTGCGTGTTGAGTTTAATTATGTATTTAAAAGTAAGTACTAAATAGATTAAATAGATTGACATCACAATTTAAATCCTTTTAGTGTGTGTTGGGGAGAAGGGAAGGGGATGGGGGAGTAGTGTAAATGTATTAATTAATGTGTGGAAATTTGTTTTAAATAAAAAAAAGTTAGAAAATTTATTACTTTAAAAAAAAAAAAGATTTAAAAGATTAAAATTTTATTTTTTAAGTTGTAGCTGTGATGTGAATATAATGAAGGATGGAGATAGCTGGTTGATGATGTTATTATGTGAGGCCTCCCCTCCTTTTTTTTTACAACGCTTTTAATAACTTGCTTTCCTGTTTACCCGACAAATCTGCCAATCGAAATTTCTACCACTTCCAGTTAACATGGAGCTTTGAATTTTTTTAGACATATGTAAATCCCGTGACAATGCAATATTTGTTAGGTCTCATCTTTGATCCTAAATTAATTACAAAATGGCGGCCGATCAAAAAAAGAGGGAAATTTTATAACCAAAATTTCTCCTATTTATGATTAATTTAGAGTTTTGAGCACGGATGAAACGGATGTTAAAGAGAGTATACAGTACAAAATATGCTATTCAAAAAAAATTAAAAATTATTAAATTCAAAATGGCGGCCTTCTAGTCACTTTTCCATTATTTGACCTGTCAAATCTGGGAATCAAAATTACGACCACTTCTAGTTAACCTAGAGAGGATGTTAATATATAGAAGGAGAAAGTATTGGATTCATGTCAAAAATTCGATGTTGAGATTTTGATGGATCTTCACGTTTTGAGGTCTCCTGAATCCAAAAAAGTGGGTTTCGCGACATGGTCTGTCTGTCTGTGCGTCTATGTGTGTATGTGAACTAAATATCTCAACGACGAAAAGACCTAGGAGATATTTCTGGGACGTAACACGAAGCTTATTAACAAAATCGGCCATACTTTCTGATGTACTTTTTCAGATTTTGTCGATTTTCTCAAAATTCGCTCTAACGATTTTGATTAAAATTCTAAAATCAATTTTTTAGATGCTCTTTCAAATGTATATTCCTCATTTTGCTCTCAAAATAATTTAAAGACTCTTGTACTTCATAGGAAAGATATGAGAAATGGTTGCCATGGTAACAAAATATAAACCGAACATAAATTTCACATCTTGGATTCAAATGTATCATTCTTTCGGAAACTAAATATGTGTTGACACAAAAAATCTGGTGTGACAAACACAGAAGATAAAGAGAAAGTTGTGTGGGGAGCGATTAGTCACACCAGATTTTTTATATATTATTTTTTACATCAAATACTACGAATAGTGGCAGAGTATTTGTAAATAAATGTTTTTTTTTTTTTTTCATAAGGTTTTTTAACACCTCGTGCCGGACCGCGGTCAATAAAGTTTGGGAAAGGCTGACGTAGCCTATTAATTTTGAATTTGGCGAAATGTTTAAAATTTTGTATATTATCCTAAATTTACAATAAATGGACCGAAATAAGTTGAAATTTATTTAAAAAAAAAAAAAAATTTGCTTTTATTTGGTAGGCCAATCTTCGTGTTTATAACAAAAAAAAAAATAGAAATAAGTTTAAAAAACTCCAAAGAAACTTTAAAGTTGCGTGTGGTTTTCGTCCTGGAAAATTTAAGTCATCAATAATTTAATTTAAAAAATGAGGGGAGGGGGGCGTGAAAAGGGAACTTTTTAAATATAAGTATTTCTTATCGTTTCGACCTATAAATAGTAAGGTAGTATAAGAATTTTTAGTATTACATTAGCATAATAAGGAATGTTATCGTGTTAGGCCTCCCCTCCCTTTTTTTCTAAATAAATCACATCCCTTCTCTCCTACCCCTTGCCGAAAGTCTTAATTATACAAAATTTAGAATTAGATAAAAATAGAGAGAGAGAGCGAGGGGAGAAATCATAAATGGCGATAGGCTAATCTTAGCATGCTATTAGCATTTATTTCTTTACGTAAATTAAACACTTTGTTAAAAAGTTGTGTCGGTGTTATCGATTGAGGATCGTTTTCTTATCACACATGTTATTTAATACATGCACATATATCAATCATTTAGCGCCTTGAAATATAATTTGGAAGTATTATTATTATTAAAGAAACAATTATTTTATTATAGTTACTTTGAAAATTCTATCGGGATCCCCGTTTATTTACCCGAGAGGCTTTCGTGCACGAAGACACCTCAAAGTCTGGCCTTAGCCATCCTCCGGCACCCCAGTTCCTACCGGTATCTCTAACTCCTCCTCCTCCTGACTTCATTTCTAGTTAACGAACTAATCCTTTCTGGAAACCACCCGTTTCCTTTTATTTATTCTATGCTAGGGAGGATGTCCTAGTTTGAGGAGGGACTCGCTCAGCACCGGCGTGTAGCCTACTCCTTTCGAAGAATGCATCAATGGAGAGACATTCTTTAGGCAAAATTAAAAAAAAAACTTTAATACATTGTGAGATCATAGTACACATGTATCTCCAATGCATACAACCTTGCACTTCCAAATATATGCAGATACGTATAAATAAATAAATAAATTTAAAATGTTAGAATGCACCAGTGAAATGCGAAATAATACTGAATTAACAAACAAAAGTGTTAAGGTGCGCGTCTCGAAAAACGGTTAGAACACTATAGACTACGAGTTACTCGAGGCGGCAAGAGATGGCGTTAGTTTTCCCCATAGAAATATAAGGGATTTTCCCATTTCATTCTAGAGCTTCCAGCTAATTAATTAAAGGCAAAAAATTAATTATTCTTTAATACAATGATTACAAATTTAATTATCTACAACTTATAGAGCTCCTTTTTTTAAAATATCTTTTATTTAATGCGATTAATCTAAAAAAAAAAAAAAATTTTTCGAAAATCAAAAAAAGGGCTTCTACAAGTTGTAGATATTTTAAATAGCTTTAATTTAAAAAAAATTTGAGGTCGATAGCTTCAAAATTGTGGCCGCTGGAAACTCCCAAAATTAGCACCCCGAGACGCGCACCTTAAAAGATAAAATTTATTTCGATAATAAAGTCACTCTTCAAAAATGCCTATAATAATAATTATTCATTATACTTTAGTAATTAATAAAAAAACATATTAAACAAATGGATGCGATGCGTTGAACTTGACTCACCTACAATACAAAATGGCCTCCGTAAAAATTTAAGGCGGCCCATTGTGCCCTGGTAACGTGACCGACATCCTGATGACCAGAGTCTGCAACAGGAAGGAAAAAAACAAAGAGGATCTCGAAGCAATTTCAGAAGATAACAAGTTTATAAAAAGGGACTTGCTTGGTTGTTTTCGTTAAGAATTTAAGGGAAGCTATTTATCCTCGGGAATAAAAACACCACATCTCAGATTTAATAAATAAATTATTTTAGCCACCAAGTATATTTCTTATTTTATAAATAACATCAATTTTTATACTCTAATGAATATTTTATTTTTAAAAAATCCAGTGTGATAATAGCTCACCACACAACTTTTTCAGACTAAGGAGGACATAGAACGTGTTTTTTTATTAAATCCTGACATCGAATTTTTTTGGGATCGCAATACTAAATTATACTATATTTTATAGGTATCAGGAAGTAAAAAAAAATCCTTTTAATCTAAATCTACGAATATTTCCCTTAAAACGGCTTTTTTATACTAATGTCCCTGAATGTTGTTGAGCGGGCAATTGTTTTTATTTTTATATATAAATATAAATTTAAAAAAGTACTCACCTGAGTAGGAACTCAATAGTAAACCAGATAACTACAACAGTCTCCATATAAAATAAAATGACGCCGGCAAGTTTTTCGTATTTATCGATAGTTGAAAAAACACTAAGCGCCAAACACATAAACACCATACAAAATCTGTAACAAAAGAAAAGAAACAAACAATTAATTCTATAATAGTTTATATTAATTAAATTATACTAATTATTCTTTAACATCTTAACAGAAACTCTTATAATTAAAGATCGGATTTTAAACAAAATTCTTATTTTAAAGCAACCAAAAGATATTTAATTTTCTACACGAATTACACAAAACTAATACCCGTATTCATAGTCGTTCCTTGAGGAAGAAGGAATCCTTATATCTATACATTTATATAGGCATAAGGATTCCTTCTTCCTCAAGGAACGACTATGAATACGAATATAAGTTTATTGAGATTGTTTTTTTTTTGAGCTTTTGTGCTTTTTTCCTCTTAGTTCTTATTTGAACTTATTTTACGTATATTTATATAATTTTTAAAAATAATTCAAAACATTATGCAGCAAAAAATATAAACCATGTATGTATAAAGAAAACTGCGTAAATCTCTAATGAAAACAAAAATTCAATGTCCCTGATGTTTAATGAATTTTGAGACGTTTTGAGAGTTTAAATTGTGTTGTTGCCCTCGTCGTCGGCGGCTTAAAATCAGTCGGCACAAAAGTTTTAAACCCTCTCTGACTTAAAGTTTTAAATTTCCCCCTTTGACTCCACTTCCTCTGGCTCTGGCCAGTCAGAGAGAATGAGAGTGGTAAACAGTTACATACACAGGAAAAGAAAGGCTAGAGCTTTATATACCGTATTTATATTTTTAATAAATAATTAATACAAAATGTTATCTATAATTAAAAATAATAATAATACAATCCACAAAAGCTTTAAAAAACAGAACAGACTGAGACTGAAGATTGGCCAATAATTTTGACCAGAAACTTCTTGAAATCAATTTAAAACATCGATTACTAAAGACGCTTTAGCTATTTGTATAACTGTTTTCTTGTAACCCACCGTTAAGTTTCCAAGATTTATTAAAAATTAAAATATTAAATGGGTATATGGACACTCAGGTGTAAACATGAAACATGAAAGTGAAACATAACCTGCTGTTTTAATTTTTTCAATTTTTCATGTTTCAATTAGATTTTACAGTAGATAATCTAAATTTATGTATTGGATACTATGTATGATTTTGGCTAGATTCTGCTTTTTAAACACAATTCTACATCAAACATAAATATAAAATTCTTTAAGATCAATGATGTCTTTTGCTCCAATCCTCTGCGTGTCTTTCTACTGAATATAATAAACACTTTGATTGCAAATGTGAATAAATATTTACATTTGTTGATGATTATTTCCATTAAATGAAATTAATGAATAAATAAAAAGCATTTATGGTTATACTAGGTAATAACAAATTTCCGAAAATAATCGTTTCGATGAATTAATTCCCTATTAGAAGGCAGGCAGGCATATTTCTTCCCTCTGAATTATGGCAAAGGAGAAATCCAGAGGAAACATTTAAGTATAATAACTCACATACTGTATATAGTCCCTAGACATGAATAAAGCAGCTGACATGGTTGGGGCACGCAAGATGGTTGAAATGAGACAGTCGTCGTCCCTCACTCAAATTTGTCATGGTATTCTTATTCGCACACACATCATGTATGCCAACCGAAAAAAATTACCGAATAAACATTTTATATTATGTATTATTTTTATATTTTTAAATTCTTCTGTCTCACATAGTTTTTCATCAATAAATGAATTTGATTTGAAAATTTTATTCTAATTCTGTATGTACAGGTATAGCGAGAATCGATAATGAATGAAATGTTAAGCGGTTTATCTTCATTAATTTTGGCAATATTGATAACTAGATGTTACTAGTAAAATCCTTAACATCCTAGAGGTCTAGAAAATTTGCATTTTTTTATATTAATATTTTCACTATATCAGATTCAAAATATTTAAGCTCTTTTCGTTATTTTATAAAATGACAGGAATGAAGCCAGCCAGGAGATATCAAATAAAAAGTTATTAATTTCTTTTATAGCTGACGCGAAGTCATTTTTATGGATATTGTTATCTCAATAAAGAATTTAAGATGGACGGGTGGCTAATTATTTTTTTTCTCTATACTTTGAAAACAAAAAGAAACAAATTGTGATGATGAGTATTTTTATTTTCTCGTATACGAACGAAGTAGGTCAATATAAACAATTTATTTAAATCATTTAGATACCAAATGGTATAAATAAATAAGACTGGAGCCTCTAATAAATATCGTTTTTAAAAATAGTGTGTCTTAATAGTATAGTAAAAACATCCTAGTCTATATCATATAAGATGCCGAAGACTTGGGGGAAAAGTATATAAAGAGAAAGTATTGTAATAGTAAAAAAAAATTGAATTCGAGATTTTGATGATTCTCGAGGTTTTAGACCTCTCTGAGTAGCCAGATCTATGAAGAGAAAGTTGTGTGCTGTGCGCCAGTCACACCAGATTTTTTTTTTTGAAAATAAGATAAAAACAAATTCACAAAAATCTGGATATAAGCAAGACAAATATAAACCGCATAAAGAAAGAAAATCTCTCTTTCTCATCCCCTATTTGATGAGTTGGTAGGACTCTCTGGTCCATCGATCGCCCCCATCCGTTCATCCCCCATTCGCCACGGTTATTCAGCTAAAGCCCTTCTCCGTCCCCTATTATACACGATGTCCTCGATCTAGAAGTGGAGGACATAAACCTGTTCAAGTTTATAAGGTCGAGGATTGTTCGGCCATCGTCATGAAATTCAATGTCCTGTGAGGTATGTATGTCCGGCGACCTAAATTAAATAGCTTTAGGGTGATCGAACAAAAAAGTCTGTGACGTCACAACTTTCTTTTATCCTTCTTCATTTTCACAAAAATAAAATTAAACATTTTTCTAATAAGATAAAGGGAGGTAGCACCCATCTGTCTTGTAGTCGAACTGGATTTAAAAATTTAATACTAACCCCTCCCCCCCTTACGTTTGGAAATTGATAGAAAGCGTTTCGCTGTATTTCAATTAATTGTTTCACACTGTTTTTACTTTTTTCTATCCTACCTAAATAAAATCTGGTGTGACTGGCGCACAGCACACAACTTTCTCTTACCTTCGGTAATCGAAAGTTGTGTTCTGTGCTTGTCACACCAGATTTTTCGTGTCGAAATATATTTAGTTCCCGACAGTACGGTACATTTGAATTCAGATGTAAAATTTATAAGTATGGGAAAATATTTATATTTTGTTACCATGGCAACCATTTCTCCTATCTTCCCTATGAAATACAAGAGTAAAGTGGTCTTCAGAAGATTTCAATCGCAAAATGAGAATATACATTTTAAAGAGCATCTAAAAAATAATTGATTTTTGAATTTTAAAAAAAATCGTTGGAGCAAATTTTGAGAAAATCGAAAAAAACTGAAAAAGTGAATCAGTAAAGTACTAGTACTCTTTGGTCGATTTTGATTAAAAGCTTATTTTTCCGGTCCCGGGGGGTGTTTAACTTAAATATAAAATTTCAACCTCATAGCTCAATTCCTTCATGCTTAAAATTGAACACACACCCACCCACACACCCACCCACACACCCACCCACCCACACACCCACCCACCCACCCACAGACAGACCATGTCGCGAAAACCACTTTTTTGGATTCAGGGGACCTCAAAACGTGAAGATCCATCAAAATCTCGACATCGAATTTTTGACATGAAACCAATACTTTCTCTCTATATATATATTACATATATACATAGGTATGAGAAAGTAATATATACATTCAGGTCGGTGCGATAGTTAATCATTCCATTGTACGAAAGCAGAAAAGAAAGGTACTTGTAATAAGGCAAACAGGATGCTGGATTCTGTTTTCTCTCTTTATTTAAAGTCAGAAAAACATTACCAATATTAAAGAGTTAAATCTTTCAAGAGATTTTTGTTTTAATTCCTAAAATGTTTTCTTTGTTAGAAATATCAATGAATAAAAACCTGAAATTTAAAATTATTAAGTCTGGATTGTCCTTTTTACTTTCTCTTACCTATGTATATATGTAATATATATATAGAGAGAAAGTATTGGATTCATGTCAAAAATTCGATGTCGAGATTTTGATGGATCTTTACGTTTTGAGGTCCCCTGAATCCAAAAAAGTGATTTTCGCGACATGGTCTGTCTGTGTGTGTGTGTGTCTGTGTGTCTGTGTGTGTGTGTGTGTGTGTGTGTTCAATTTTAAGCATGAAGGAATTGAGCTACGAGGTTGAAATTTTATATTTAAGTTAAACACCCCCGGGACCGGAAAAATAAGCTTTTAATCAAAATCGGCCAAAGAGTACTAGTACTTTACTGATGTACTTTTTCAGTTTTTTCGATTTTCTCAAAATTCGCTCTAACGATTTTGATTAAAATTCAAAAATCAATTATTTTTTAGATTCTCTTTCAAATGTATATTCTCGTTTTGCTCTCAAAATTGTTTGAAGCACACTTTACTCTTGTGCTTCATAGAGAAGATAGGAGAAATGGTTGCCATGGTAACAAAATATAAATATTTTCCCATGTTTATAAATTTGACATCTTTAATTCTAATATATTGGCGGAAACTAAATATATGTCGACACAAAAATCTGGTGTGACAGCACAGAACACAACTTTCGATTACCGAAGGTAAGAGAAAGTTGTGTGCTGTGCGACAGTCACACCAGATTTTTAAAATATTTCTATCTGCCTTTGAGAAAAAAAAAAAACAAAACAAAAGAATAGAGAATCCTCTTAATAAAGAATGAGAGAAAGAAAATTTAGGAAATTATTTTATAGAAGAAAAGAGAATTCGATTACTCACAACTGAAGACGAAAATGTGTCACCATAAACAATGTCACCCATCTTCAGGACCTATATACAAGCAATACATATAATCAGAATTAATATTTTTTTAATATATAATACACATCAAACATACTCAACAGACAGAAAGGCATTATAAATCTACTTACAAAGGTGTGAAAAAATTCTTAGTTCTGCCTCCTTCAGTTGCTAGGTAAGTTAGAATGTTAGTATATTTTATATCTTGCTATACAAATTCCTCTGCGTGTACATATCCTGAGCCATCATCAGGACAGTAGCTATAGTATAAAATATACTAACATTCTAACTTACCTAACAGCTGAAGGAGGCAGAGCTAAGAATTTTTTAACACCTTTTAAGTAGATTTATAATGCCTTTCTGTCTGTTGATTATTTACACTCCAACGGTTTAAATTTAGATGTTTGATCTCAACATAAAAAAAAAAAATACCGAAGAGTCGTCTCCGTGGATTTAATTAATTTGAACCATAACTCCCATCTGTTTTTAGTTTGATAACACAAAAAAAGTAATTATATATTATATTAACTTTATCTATTTGAATCTAGGAATCCAGATAAACAAGATCTAAAATTAATTTCTGATGAAGACGACACAAAGAACGAGGTCGTAATTAATTATTCTACAAGTTAAAGTTGTTCATTTTCATTTAAAGTAAATAAACTTTTTCTATTCTATTCATTTGACATTAGTTGGAAGACGAAGACGGATATTGTGTGACTAGAAACACGCAATTCCTACCCCTAGATGATGATAATAATAAGCTTATCTTTCGTTCTTTTTCTTTCAGCAAAGAAACAAGAGGAATGTCAAGTGATTTATTTTAGAAAAAAAAAAATAGAATCTTTGTTTAATCATAGAGTAAGTATGAATATAAGAGGAGGAAGAACGAGGCTTTTGTTTTAATAAAGATAAGGGATAATCAATTTTTTTAAATGTCATAATATTATAGATCATGTATAATATCGTTATGTGTGTGGGTGGGTGTGTGTCTAAATGACTTTTTAGAGACTCAGAACAATATGACGAAAAAATCACGACTTTTCTTCCTAAAAACAAATCTTTAGAGTTTTAGTCAACAAAGAGATTTTCACAAAAACATAACGAGATGATCTCACTATTATTTCCTCTAACAATCAAGAGCACATGTCTCTATAGAATAAATTTCAACCGTTCATATTTATTTATTTATGAATATAAAGTTCATTTTGGCTGAGATGCACCAGTCTAGTCTTATCTATTAAAATTTTCAATTTCATACACTTTTGAAATATAAAAAATCTGATGTCACTTGTTGCACAACACACAACTTTCTCTTTACCTTCGGTAAGTGAAAATTATGTTCTGTGCTTGTCATACCAGATTTGTTGTGTCGACATATAGACCCGGGGTCTATTTACTTTCCGACAGTAGGCCCTACATTACCAAGATGTAAAATTCTCATGAGACATGACAAAGTAGAAGAGTTTGGTTGAACGCACATCAATTGAGCAAAACACTCAATGGAAAACATTTTGTTCAATGATTTGAATACCAAATGGCTTAAATAAAAATGCCTGGACTCCCAATAGATATATTAATAAATAAAATTATTTTAAGGGCAAAATGAGAATATAACATTTTGAAGAGAATCAAAAATTAATTGATTTATGAATGTTAATCAAAATCGTTAAAGCGAATCTTAAGAAAATCGAAAAAAAAAAAAAAAAAAAAAAAAAACTGTATATAAAAAAACTTATTTTCGCTTCTTCGGAGAGTAGGCCTTATTAAATGAAATTAAATATAAAATTTCAACTTAGTAGCTCATTTCCTTCGCACTTTAAATTTAACACGAGAGTACAATTTGCGAAAACCACTTCCTGCGAACTCAGTGGACCTCAAACATGTATTTCCATCAAAATCTCGACTTCGAATTTTTGACATGATCGCAATACTTTCTCACTATATAGTGTTATTATAATATATATATATTTATATATATATTATATACTGTATACTTAAGAGGAAATAAAAAATATCATTCAAACTCAAGCCATTTGCAGCAAAGCAAGAAAACTATTAAAATAATAGTTACAACCTATAAAACAAAAGCTCGCAACGTAAAAACTACTTGAATCCATTTAATATAAAACGATTAATATTCATTAAGAAAGAAAATATTCGTGATTGTTCCTACCTACATCTCAACTCACTTTTTATATCTTTTTAATATTGCAATAAATTCTTTATGAATCATTTTTTTTACGATTTCTCTAATATAAAATAAAATAAAAAATTTTCAGAGAATTAAACATATTTTTAATTAAGCTAGCCTATGTGATAATTTAATGAACAAGATCAGAGAGAAGAAATTATGTAGTAAAAGATGAATGAATACATTCACAGGTTAAAAGTAAAAAAGAAATTTTATTATGAATTCAAAATAAAATTTCCTTTTTTATGAATCATAAAAAAAAATATGGCAATTGTCTATTTAAGATTTCTTACTTAATTAAAATGCACTACTTGCATTTATATTGTTTATATATAGATAATAGATATTAGATGCGAATTGAAATGACTAAGAATAATATTTATTTTCTATCATGGATATATTAAAAATTAGTTATAAATTATAACTAATTTTTAATAGACCTATGTATATCCACGAGAGCCCGGATGTTAATGCAAATGCGTTTCTATAGATTCTGAATATTGAATACGTTTCTAAGCTTTGCAGTTACCCCTTACATGAGGGTATTCGATTCGAAATAATCCTATTTTTTTTGTTCGAAGAATATGTGCATTTTTTTTTTTTTTTTTTTTTTTTTGACGTGACAACGTCTTACAATCATGTGTCTATAGTGGCATGTTAGAGGGGCTTGCACGAAAAAGTTTATTGGCTTGAATAACTCCTCTGTCTTAAGAGGTATAATTATGAGAAATATACGGTTAGAAGAATGAGTTTTCAGCTAAAGATTTCACCATTTATTTTTTCCTATCATTTTATTTACCGCGCTGCGGTAAATTCTAATTTGAAAGTTTAAATTCCTGTAGATTCCGAACGGCTAATCAGATCTGACTAAATGAGATGTCATTTAGTGCAGAAAGATAACCTCTAATAGAATAAATAAAAAATCCCGAGTAATTAACTCCAAAATTTAATTTTTTTTTCGAAAAACCTCATTTTTTTAAGCATATGTCGCCCTTAATGGATAAAAGTTTGGCCACACCTGTCATATATTGTTTCAATGAAAATGTTTGAACATGTTTATTTATGAAAACAAACTACTAGTAAAAAAAAAAAAAAAAATAACAATACTTTCTCTATGTTGAATATATTCTTCTATTTCTGACGTGTACATGATGATTTTTTAAATTTAATTAACCTACCTATATTCAATACTTTCTCTCTTTATATTTCAATATAGGTAAGAGAAAAAAAATTTTTTTGAAATCAAGCAAAAGACGTTGTCACGTTAAAAAGCCACCGGCTGTGTAGAAGACACAAGCTAACACCTAATTTTTTTTTTTGAAGAAATTGCATTGCATGTTTTGCCAGATTTTTAACCAAAACAAACTTATTTTTAAATATTTTTTTAAAAGAAAAAAAAGAATGTTTTGAATATTTTTGTGTAGTTTTTTAAAGTCTAATTTATATGACAAAAAGTAAAAGTTACTTTTAATATTTTCAAACTTTCGCACTTTACATGATGAAAATGTGAAAGATCCAACATTTCAACCTCAATTTGACTTAGAATTCTACTTTCGTAGAAAGATCATTTTATGCGTTCAAGAACGTTTTCTCATACCCACACAGCACGAAATATTGCAATCTTGCTCAATATTGACAATATTGCGGCAACTTTGATGATCTAATATTGCAGCTCAAACAGCAATATTACTGGTTTGGAATATTGCCGCTGCAATGTTACCTAAGATTCACAATGTTTCTGCAACATTGCTACAATATTCTTGCTGCTGTTGGGGTATAAACGCGTCCTTAAACGAAGAAAATTTAGAGAAATTGGCTGCTGTCCATTGTTATAGAAAAAAATAAATAAATATATAAAATGCCACTCAATTTGTGATGCAGCATATTTTTACAATTTTTTTCTTTCATTGAGCTATATTTGGTCATTTTATAGTGCATTAATGCATGCATATTTCAAGTTTTGATTGTGTATAAACATCCGGGCTATAGTTATAATTTGAGAAACTCCATAAGTCACAGTTATAAGTTGGAGAAAATGAGTTTTTGTAAAAAATCGATAGATATGTTGAAGACACATTGTTTGATAAAGAAAAACCATAAGTCCTGCTGTATTAAGCAGTTTGGAGGAAAAAGAATATTACATGTATGCTGAGAAACCCTATAAAGTCAGTGAGTTGCACTGTTTGTACGCTAGAAACACTTGTGTACATGGTGGGCATGATGATGAATAATCGGAAGAAGCACCCCTAAAGAGCAAAAAGTGAAATTAAAGATATCACAATTCATGCCCTTTACGCATTCTGAGGTGTCGACCAATCTTGTAGATGCCCGAAATTTTATTAATGCCCTTACAAAGTATACATTCAGGTTGAACAATAACAAGAGACAAAGGCTTGAATTACCTGCAGAATTGGAATATCCAGATGGAAAGATTCCAATCAACTACAAAAAAAAGAAGATATAAAAAAGCTGCAAAGCTACATCCCAGAAGACGTAAAGGAGTTCATCAGCGACATTTTAAACTGGCCGACAACAACAATAAATAATGACAATCAGATGATGATGATGACTGTTAATGTGCTAGTGCAATCTGCAAATAACTACTAATTTTATCTAATTTTATATTATGTAGGCCTATAGAAAATAATGTTTTACTGTTTGCCCCAAAGTACTTTTATATCATTTATTTTAAAAGAATTCATGCACTTGGCATCCAATTATATCATATTCAACAAAAATATTTTGTTTCTATCGCACTATTTTATGTTTATTTGAGAAACCCCTTAAGTTAACGAAATTCAATTCAATTTAAATTCATGTATATGTGATCCAGGGTAATTGAAGAATATTGACAGTGTAGAGGGTTGCTCAAATAACTGATTCAACTATAGTAGGCCTATAATATAAAGAATTCAAGTGTTAAAGGGTCGATTTTGGAACGCATAAAAAAATTTGCAAACCAACCAGTACAGAGGGGACAGAAGAAATGTCCCCGTTAGCTCGGGCAACTTGTGGTCACTAATCACTTATTACCAAGTTGTGAGCCCCTGAGTGAAGTACAAAAATTGTATACCCTTCATAATAATAAAAAAGTAAAAAAAGAGCGATTATTTTCCAATAATAATTTTCCATTTTATTTTATTAGAATTTAATTTAGTTGATATAAATTTATCAAAGAGAATAAAACAATTCTATTCGCTTTCATTTAGCAAGTTATTAATAATAACATTCAATAGATATGTTTATATATATTGTATAGACTGTATATATTTTTCCACTTTCTATGCTACTCGCTATTTTTATGATTATTTCAATAAAATGTAAAAAATATACATATTAATTGAATATTAAAAATTAAAAAAAGGGGGCAATAAAAATATTTACAAATAAACTGTTTGTATTGTAATTTAATTAACGAATTTAAATTATCCTTTGAATTGAGTCGCAGTGAGGTAACAAACGTCATGGGGAATTATGTCGTTTTTCCTCCCTTTTTTTTTTGGGGCCTTTTCAGTACAGTAAAATACAAAACTATATAAAATAATTAATTTTCTACTAAACAAAATTGCTTTTTATTAAAAAAAAATATATATATTTATAAAAAAAATTTTCTCATGGAAATAAATTTAATTAATTAAAGTAAAATTTAGATGATAGGGTGTGTGTGTGTGTTATGCCAAAAATGGTACTTTAATTGAAATTAAATAAAACGCTGTTTTGGCAAAATGAAATGAAATTTCGAATATTTCTGGAATATATGAGAGCAGACAATTTTATTTATTTTTTGTAGCATTTTGGCCATCTAATATTGAGCTTAAACAACTTTTGATGAGGTCATAGGGTGGAGTAAGTTTTAATTATGTTAATCAGGCTTAATTACTTTTTCTTAATTTTATTTTATTTCACTCGCATAATTAATTTTATTATATATATTTTACTTTCTCTTATCTATTTATACCCCTGTTTATTCACTCGCATAATTAATTTTAATTAATTAGTTTTATTATATATATTTTACTTTCTCTTATCTATATATACCCCTGGTATATACATGTATATAAAAAGCATTGGATTCATGTCACAAAATTCGATGTCTATATTTTGATGGATATACACGTTTTGAGATCCCTGATTCCAAAAAAGTTGTTTTTTCATAATGGTCCGTCTGGTCTGTGTACAAAATATCTCAAGAAAGAAAAAAGCTACGAGGTGGAAATTTTATATTTAAGTTTTGCACCCCCCTGAGACGGAATAGGAAGCTTTTGAACAAAATCTACCAAAGAGTAGTACGTTACAGATGTACTTTTTAAGTTTTTTTTCGATTTTCTCAAAATTCGCTCCAACAATTTTGATTAAAATTGACAAATCAATTATTTTTTAGATGCTCTTTCAAATGTATATTCTCATTTGCCCTCAAAATTGTTTGAAGAACAATTTACTTTATAAATATATTTCTTTGTATGTAAACTCATGTACAAATTATATATTGCCAAAATATGCAAAGTATAGTTCTTTATTGAAAGTAAAATTGTTTTAATGAATTTAGATAGATTTATCCACACGCCCGCTCCAGGGACACATAGAGTAGTTTGAAAGTGATCAGAAGAAAAATGTGTGGATATCTCGATCATTTTTAATCATTTTTACTCAGGAATAAAGATAATTTGTCAATTGTCAATTGCTAATGAAAAATGAAGAAGTAAATCGTCGTAATGAAATTCCCAAAGTGATTAATAGTCAGAGAAATCAGCCCCACAAGTAAATCAACGATTCATTTTCATTATTAGGTTGTAGTTACACCTTGAAACAACTCATGATCATTTATTTAACTAATTAAAATTTTATTCTATCATGAGGAGAGTGACTTTGATCTAGAATGATAAATTAATATATGTTTTTTGCATTCAGGGATCAGAAGAATTGTATTAGGGGTGTC
Source organism: Euborellia annulipes (assembly GCA_023213315.1). Lineage (NCBI taxonomy): Eukaryota > Metazoa > Arthropoda > Insecta > Dermaptera > Anisolabididae > Euborellia > Euborellia annulipes. Next base: position 39,890 of record JAKCPI010011187.1, on the reverse strand, counting down.
CAAAGTAAAAAAAAAATTAAAAATTTGATTTTTCTAAACTTTTGGCGTATGTGGCACGTCTAAATGACCTCCGATTGGGATGAAACTTGAAATTTATATGTATTATAACAATCCGCATATTTTTAAGGGGCGTTGCCTTAGAAAAATCCAGGGAATATAAAATTAGAGCTGCTTTAGAGCACATTTTCTATTAACATTTCATTTTCTCTATAGCACTAAAATCTGACGTGATGGGGCAAAACTGATGGCATTTTTGGAATCAGCGCTACCCAAATACCCAGGAATAGCTTCAAATACCCCGGGAACAAAATCACTGATCCCTGTGTAATTTGCATTGGAATAGTGTTTAAAATTTGATGTTGAATTCAGGGTGATTGCAAAAAATGGTTTAAATAAATTTAGGCTGTATATTGTATAGATTATATGGACCCTGTTATGCAATAGTGTGTCAAGTGCCAAAAAATTAAAAATTGAGTTAAGCACGGAATATTGTTTCAAATGCTATAATTAATAGTATTTTTTATGAAATATGTCCTAAAAAAATTTATATTTAATATTACTTGCACAATTGGCAAAATAAATTACATATATAATCCAATGAAAACAAAAAACTTTAATGTTAATTTTTTCAAAACTCGGTAGCTGGCGCTTGACAGACTAATGCGTAACAGGGTCCATATATAGGTTTATTATAACTTGGATTTTAATTTACTATTAGTAACTAAATATATCTCGAAAAGAAAGTAAAAAAAAAATCTGTGAGCAGCACATGGAAATTTATAATTCTGTAGGTGAGAGGAAGTTGTGTGCTGTAATGTCAGTCATACCAGATATTTTAATTAAGAGTCAATACCGAATATAGCTAGGGGGAGCAATTTTCACGTTCCAAATCAATATTTTTAACGGGAACGTGTTTCTTTTGTACAAAATTTGTTTTTTACTAGAGAAATGTTTGTTGCTCTTTAAGGCAAGAGAATTTCTCTCCTTTATTTTATTGGCTTTTGAAATAAAATCCCACTAGGCTCGTTCCAAACCCTCAATGAACATAATTTTAGTTAATTCTAAAATCAATAATAGAATCCACAAATAGCCAAATTCAAGTGGAAAATAGAAGGTTAATTTGAAAAAAAAACAAAAAATCTTATGGAGAGAAAACATTGCAAAAACTTCAATGTCGAGATTTTAATGGAAATACACGTTTTGAGTCCAAAAATAAACAGACCCTCAAAGATGTATTTTCATTAAAATTTCAAGATTGAATTTTTCTTTCTATATACGATTGTAATAATATAGGTAAGAGAAAGTAAAACAAAATTTAATATTTTATTTAAACGATAAAATCAGAGATTTTTTCATTTACAAAATGAAGTTGAATGAAATTGTTAAAGTAATTAGAATGATGGATGACTGAATAAAACGCAAAGGTTTAAAAAGCATCCAAGAAGAAATAATAAGGTTATTTATTATGACGTTTCGGTGGTAATTTCCAAAGGTAAATAAATAAATCAATCTCTCTATCAATCATGGAATTAAAAGATTATCTCCCAAATAGTTTGGATATAAATTTTTTAATTCCATTATTAATTATATTAAAAAAAAGCCCCCGGGTTTGGCGTAGTAAGTAGCGCGCCTACCTCCTATACCCAACGTCGCGGGTTCGGACCCAGGCAGTCCGATGATTTTATTTAAGCCATTTGGATACCAGATGGCTTAAATAGAAATGCCTGACCCCACAATAGATATATTCTCTACAACGGTTATCGTCAAAGTCTTATATGGCCTAAGTTGCCGAAAAGAATGTATGAATGTGTGTGTGAGTGTGAGTGTGAATGAGAAAAAAGTGTGAATGTTTTTTTATAAAAAAAAATATTAAAAAAAAAAAAAAAATAGGTATATTTGAAACAAATAAATTCTTTAATCCAAAGAGAAATTAAAATAACAAATCTTTGCCAAAAAGGTTCTCTTATATTCAATGTTAGTATATGGACGGGTATATAGAAAGTAATACAATCATGTTAAAAATTCGATATCACACAAATACAGGTTTTGAGAGCCCATGAATCAAAAAAGTTGGTCCTGCAAATGGTCTGTCTATCTGTTATCAATTTAAAGAAATAAAGTAGATGGGGTTGAAATTTGAAATTGAAGTTAATTAGGCAGAAGCACGACGTTTTTAAATAAAATCGATCAAGAAGTTAGTACCAAGCGAGAAAAATTTATTTCATTTGATATGACTACAAATCATTTGAAATAAATAGGGATGGGGTCTAAAAGGCCTTAAAAAAGACATTAAAAAAGAAGTTAGTACTTTACATATGTACTTTTTGCGTTGTTTCGTAATATTCATATTATTCATAAATTTGCATTCTAGTGAGTACGTGCTGGCGAGCACGAGTTACCCGAGCTAAGGCTGGCATATCCTTTATGTCAGCGTCAGACCGTGAGAAGGTTTGGTTTCTTTTCTCATTTGTTTACAAGTTAATTTTGATGACTTCACTTAGGAATAAGGCCAAAATGGAATAAGATGGAATAATCATATATTTCAAAATTAATAATTAAATAGGTAGAAAGAATGAGCAAGAGCCAGTTATATTACAATTTACTAATAAACCGGACGTTTCGGTCACATATGGGACCATCTTCAGGACCAGGTTAATGTTTGAAATATATATAATCCTCGCCAAGTTATATTGGGCATACACAATTGTATGTAGATTAATCGAAAATGCTCTAACAATTTTGATTAAAATTGATAAATCATTTAATTTTTTAGATGCTCGTTTTAAATATATATATTCTCATTTCTGTCCTTGAAATTGTTTGGAACATAGGACCTTACTCGCGCAACTAGGCACACCCAGACTCTTAAATAACAAGATATAATCAAGAACTAAAAGAGGGTAGGTAGGCCTCGATATCCTCGAGTTCCTTCCCCTTCTTTAGATAGCCCATATGACAAAATCACTGATAGATGTTTTGACTATTTGTTGCAGATCACCTCTCGTCTATGATCACTAAGATTTACCAACCAAGAAGTTCAAAAAGCAATTAACAAAAAGAATTCAAAAAATGGGCTCTCTATCTTCCTGCAAACAAAAATGAACAAATTTAACTAACACCTGGTTATTTGTTTTGAAAACGAAAAATAAATTACATTTTCCCCTCGTATAATTTTCCTAAATCGTTTTTAAGATAATTATTATAGCCACGAGGCTTAAATATAACACTAATTATTACCATATTAAGTTAATTAACGAAATAAATACATCCAAATTAAGGTGGATATCAAAATTCTATCCTACGCACACCTTTAAATAATAAATTTCCTACCACCTCCTGTTTACAAGTTTTGTTTAAAAATATTTTTTTTTTTTTTTTGTATTGCGCTATTGTTTTTCACCAGAGACGCGGTTGTTTGAAGGTTTATTTTCAATAGCTCTATTCAGTAGGGCAATAAAAACAAAAGGCTTGCGATGCAAATTCTCAGCCTCGGGTATGATTTTCATATATCAGAAAAGAGAAAGAGAGAAGGAAAAGTAATTAATCAAAAGGGTTTTCTAATGGCAGGAGAATCTAAAAAAGACAGAAAGAGAAGGTGGAAAAAATTAATATTTCAAACAATTACAGCAAAACTAAAAGAGGGTTATTCATAAAAGTGAATCTTAAATTTAGAATTGAGATGAGAAAATAGGAAAAATAGAGACCTGGCAGGGAGCTTTTTTTTAAACACTCACACTTTTCCCATTCTGACCCACATTCATACACACATATACAGACATTATTTTGCCAAAAACAGACTTTTTGCGGACTATATGGCTAAAAAAAGAATAGACTTTTAAGGCAACTTTTTTCCGAAAATAAGATAATTCTTTTCCGCTCTCTATTAATTATTTATCGACGTTCTAATTAGCAAAGTGCCTAACTCCATTTTTGTTTAATTTTTGAGTCAAAAACAATTAATTGTTATTGCAAATGTTAGAGCCACTGATAAAGACTTTTCGTTCGGCAACTTTTCGAACTAAAAAATTTGAATTACTCTTCTTACCCAGTTCAGGGCATAAGGAGAATGATTTTTTCACAAAGAAATTACAAAAAAATGATTTTCGAAAAAAAGTGGAGTTAGACACTTTTCTACTCGAGAGCGTCGATATGAATGATATTGGTGTTATTATAATTTTTGAGTCCTCATTTAATTTGATGAGTGCAACATATGTTGATCAGTCTGCAAAAATTTCTGAAAACTATCGTACGCTCAATAAAAATATTGAACACTCCATTCTTTGTCCCAAAATTCTGTTCAGACTTTCAATATATTTGAACAAAGACGACATCTTCAAAATGATTTTGAAAATTTTCTCTTCAAAACTTTGAAATTTGTAGTCTGTACAAATATATTGAAAGTGTGAAGAGAAAATTTGATGGCCCCGGAGCCAAGGACTCTCAGAAAATGGAGTAGTCAATATTTTTTGGAGTGTAATAAGTTTTCAAAAAGTTTTGAAAATTTTTGCAGCCCGTCAATATTTTGTCCTTCCATCGCGAAAAGTTTAATCGTCAATGAAATGTTGTACAATATTTTTGTGTAGTGTGAGGGGTTCACGACCATTCAATATTTTACACCAAAACCTAGCTCATTATTTTTTCAAAAAATCTGGAGCAGCGTTTTTACCACTGTAAGGGCTTCTTAAGAGTTATTCAACAATACCCAACTACTTGTTATAGTATAAAAAAAATACAAACTTAATAGCTCAAAATTTTAAATTATTGTTGGCAACTTTCTGCGGGGTGCGTTAAATTCGCCCCCTGATTTAAATCAAAAAATCCCATTGTGATCTTTTTATCAAATCGATCGCGGGCTGACCAAGAATATTAATTGTAATATTTTTAATGATTATTAAAATAATTAATAATATTAATAATTTTTTTTTCCCATCAATTTTCATGATTTCTTTGATTATTCTTTTATCTAAATTGAAAAAAATTCAGTTTCTATTCTCTAAAGTAATTTATTGTTTCTATTTGTTTTGAATTTTTTTTTTTTTTTACTGGTTCATTTGACATTTTTTTTCAATCACTTTCATAGACCTTGATCGAATAGAATTGCACTTGTTTTTTAGTTAATTTGTCACCGAACAATTCATCCATTCATTCATTCGATTTCTAATCAATTGGAATGATGAATTGAGATTGAAAAAAATACATATAAATAAAACAATATGTATAAAAGTAATTATTTATTATGTCAAGATTATGTAACAATTGTTGCCATCTGGAAACTCTAAGATCTGATTTTCAAATTTTAATTATGGATTAATAAATAATTATATATAATAGGTTATATTATAAGCCCACACCTCTCCTAATTATGCATGTTGTTGAAAAAAATAAAAATATTTTGTGACGGATCGCACAGCCCAAAACTTTCTTTCTTGTGTTCTGTGCTTTTCACACCAGATTTGAATTATTTGATATACTCTCTATATATCCTATAGACCTATAGGTAAGAGAAAGTTATTTTTAGAGCTTTTTGTAAACATTTAGATGTTTCATTTTGGTGAGCCAATGTATTGTATTAATTTGGAAAAAGTAATTTATCAATTATTGATATTATTAAATATTAGTGAGTTAATGAAAAATGCCTAGAGACTCTATCTATTCAAAACGATAATAATTATAATTGGGAGTAATTGAATAGAAACATAATATTCCAACATAGAGTATATTCCAACCCCTCCCCCCATCCCCCCCTCTATCTCTCTCCCTCTGGACATATTGGAAATTTAATCTATTTCCACTTTTTTTTTTTCATTTTGGTCAGTTTATTGGCTTCAATAACATGAATTTATGGTATTTGAATTATTTGAAGATGTAAGCATGAGGCTAGAAAGGCATAAATAGTACGAACATTCCACTGGCGGAGGGAGAAAATCAATTAGAATTTAAATTAAGAGAAGAGAAATTTTTTCTTCTATTTCGATGTCTAGTTTCAGTTTTAATTAATTTTGAATTAATTAAAAATAAATTTTAAAAAATAAATGTTATAGACTCGATTAACGCAACGGCAGTTGTCAGTGACACAAATATATTAAGTGAAATGCGAATTATTCGATAACCTCGAAGTGGAATTTCTAGTTTTTTTGAAAAACAAATCTCTGTCTAGCTTTTCAATTAAATAGTTATAAACATGATAGTCATATGATAGTCTACACATACTCTAGCACCCTTTAGATTAGAAGTTATTGGGGCAATACCTAGAAAATCCTAATAGGCCTTTCAGTAATGATGAACAAAAAATCTGGTGTGACTGGTCACACAGCACACAACTTTCTCTTACCTTCAGAAAGAGAAAGTTGTGTTCTGTCCTTGTCACGAGATTTTTTTTGGGTCGAGATATATTTAGTTTCCGACAGTACGGTACATTTGAATTTAAGATGTAAAATTTATAAACATGGGAATATTAATATTTTGGCAACCATTTCTCCTATATTTCCAGTGAAGTACAAGGGTAAAGTGCTCTTCGTAAGATTTCAATGGCAAAATGAGAATATACATTTTAAAGAGAATCTAAAAAATAATTGATTTTTGAATTTTAAACAAAATCATTAAGGCGAATTTTGAGAAAATCAAAAAAAAAAAAAAAAAAATATATATATATATATATATATCAATAAAGTATTTTGATAAAAAGCTTATTTTCACGCCTCAGGTGGGGTGCCTATAAAATTTCAACATCCTGGCTAATACCTTCATGCTTAGAATTGAACACAGACACACACAAAGAAAGATAGACAGACCATGTCGCGAAAACCACTTTTTTGGATTCAGAGGACCTCAAAACGTGTATATCCATCAAAATCTCGATATCGAATTTTTGCCATGAATCCAATACTTTCTCTCTCTATATACACCATATACTGTATATTACATATATACATAAGTAAGAGAAAGTAAAATCTAGAGATTAATCTATTCACGTTCATTTTTCTTTTTTTTTTCTTTTTAACTTTGGACATAGCCCTCGGGCCTTGATGTAGTGGCTAGAGTACTGGCCTCTTATACCAAGGGCGGCGGGTTTCCGTCTCATGTGCAAATTTATTTCAATTGAATTGGTATGAATAGGGATGGGCTCTAAATGGCCTTCGATGCCGAAAAAGAAAAAAAAAAACTTTGGACATGCTTAATAGAATTTTTACCATCCCTGAATGTTAAAAACATATATGTACGATATTCTAGACTTCTCTAGCTTTCCAAAAACCATTCATTAGTAAAAATCAATTAATTATTAACGAAATTATTATATAAACAAAATAACAGTTATCAAAGTCAGAATTCAGAGCTAACCATATACCCGCGAATAGATCAAACTTCTAAGCAAAACAGCATTTCTTCAACTTGATTTTTAACTACAGTAGCCAATTTTGTAAATAACTTCGTTAACAATCGGCAGATTTGCACGAATTAATAAGTTTTCGGAAGTTGGAGAATATCGAACATATGTGTTTTTGAATTCAGATATGGTAAAAATTCTAATAGGGGTGTCGATTATAATTCGATTTTTCTAAGTTTTTAGCCGTGTTTTGCACTAGTAAAAAAAAAAAAATCTATAAATTCAAAATAAGAGCCACTTTAGAGCATATTATCTATTAAAATTTGATTTTCGTATTATCTCTAAAATTAGGGACAAACTGCTGGACTTTTTGGAATCAGCGCAGATCATATTCGTATAATCAGGAATAGCTTTAAATTTCAATGCACCAAAAAAAAAAAAAAAATTACTATTTGTTGGCATGTGTAATTTTTAATAAATTAAACATCTAAAAGAAGGGGGAGTTTATGCAAATCACCCCCTCCTAAATTCAATATAATTTCTGGCTACCTTGCTAAAAGTAGCGTTCTTCTACATCCAAATATAGGTATGTGTAGCAGCCACCTTTGTATTAGCACAAGCCCCTATATAAGTCACCTCAATGCGTCAAAAAAAACCGCAATACTATGATATATTACATATAATAACGGGGTGGTGGGTGACTCCCGCATATTTCGGAGCTGTTATTTAAACAAGATAGAAACACACAATAATCTCCTTAATAAATATAATATTCTATTTTTTTGTGAATAATGAATAATAAAATGTTTCTAATTTTTTTTTTTTATCATTCAATCCCTGTTTTTTTGCATGCAAATAATTTTTTTTTTTTGGCAATTTTTAATCTACCTTAGCGTGTAAATATGAAATTAAATTTCTATATTGAAATGATTTTCTTAAAATAGACAATAGGACTATAATCATATTTAAAGTATTTCACACAAACATAACCAAGGGAAGAAATTGGTAATTTGGATTTTAATGAGTTCTTTGGCATAACTCTTAGAGAGAAAAGTTTTTTGATACGGTAATTGTAGTTTCCAAGTCTTGGCCTCAAACCAAGTTTTATAAGATTTAGTATAAAGTACGTCAAATAGATGAGTTCTGAGTGGGGGTGGAGTGATGGAGTCTAAATGATTATGGTGGTGGAGTTAATTTCATCGTCCCGCTAACAACATTTCTTCAGGGCTAAGGACTTTGTGATTGCATGTTTTCGGGCAATTCATATAAACAAGTAAAACTTGAAGGGCTCAGGAGTTTGACACTACCGCATGGGGAGGGAGAGAGCGAAATCCCTTGAAGGCACGCACCTTTAGCCCAAGCAACTTTTTATAGGAAAGAAAAAAACAACCTAATATACCTACTTTGCTTATTTAGAAGGTGTTTTTATTAAAAAAAGAAAGCAATTTTAAGAATGTCTTAAATTTGATTATTTTATAAGGATTAATTTTTAGAGACTGCAGGTATAAGAGTGTCAACTAAATATTTATGTTCAAGCCATTTTTTTTTTTTTCCGGATACTTGGGCCGACAGTCAACCTGTCTATAGGAGACCCCAAAATTTGTTTTTCCATCAAATATTTCAACAGAATTTTTGACTCGCTCCAGGCAAATCTCCGAGGGGAGGGAGTTGCTGTGATATCCCGTTCTGTGGAAGGGACGTAAAGAAGGTACCCTCTCGGTGAAAATAAAAGATTCCCTTTTTTAATAAAAGATAAAAAAGTACTTTTTACTCTAATCTAATTTTATTTATATGAATTAAAATTTTTATAAAATATTTTCACTCCTCAGCAACGAACCCTTTTCCAACCCGTTGGTAAATAAAATGACTATTAATTTATTTATTTTACTTTCTCTTACCTCTATATATGTTAATATATAGAGAGAGAAAGTATTGGATTCATGTCAAAAATTCGATGTCGAGATTTTGATAGATATACACGTTTTGAGGTCCCCCGAGTCCGAAAAAAGTGGTTTTCGCGACATGGCCTGTCTGTGTGTCTGTGAACAAAATATCTCAAGAACGGAAAGAGCTAGGAGGTTGAAATTTTATATTTAAGTTAAGCACCCCCGGGACCGGAAAAATAAGCTTTTGATCAAAATCGGCCAAAAAATACTAGTACTTTACTGATGTACTTTTTCATTTTTTTTTTTTTTTCGATTTTCTCAAAATTCGCCCTAACGATTTTGTTTAAAATTCAAAAATCAATTATTTTTTAGATGCTCTTTAAAATGTATATTCTCATTTTGCTATTGAAATCTTCTAAAGACCATTTTACTGTTGTACTTCATTGGAAAGATAGAAGAAATGGTTGCCATGGTAACAAAATATAAATATTTTCCCATACTTATAAATTTTACATCTTGAATTCATATGTTCCGTACTGTCGGGAACTAAATACATGTCGACACAAAAAATCTACTGTGACAAGCACAGAACACAACTTTCGATTACCGAAGATAAGAGAGCCACATCAGATTTTTATTTTCTTTGGAATTAAAAATCTTTAGAAGATCCTCTTTGAACAATACATTTATTTCGTTCCTAAATTCCATCTTGTTCTGGGCCGGTCAAAGGGAAATAAAAAGATCTAATAATTAATTTTTTTTTTTTTTAAGTCTTTTCAGCACCTTAATTTTATACGATAGCTACACATTATTTAGAAACGGTACATTTGGGCGGTCCAGGCTTATTTATTTATACATTTCGGTATCCAAATGATTTAAATAGATTCATAGGATTGCCTGGGACCCGAACCTGCGCCCCGTCGCTTTTAAGACTATTATTATTGACATATGTCAATAACTCTAGCCTCTCGGCCAAGGAGTGGCTAATAATTATATAATTCGTAAGAACAATGAAAATACGCAAATATCACCTTTAATCCCTAAAAGAAAGGGAAACTAAATTTTTATTAAACGAATAAGTAGATCTCTCTCTCTCCGAGAGAGAGAGAGTGAGGGAGAGAGAAACCTTTAGAAATCGATGAATCTTTTCTTTTTTCCGTGGTATTTTTTGTAATCAATCGGGTGAAAATGCGGTTTTTTTTGTTTCCTTGGTTAGTAGAGATTGATTAGAAGGTTTTTTAACCTTTTTCCGAGGGTAGAATAATTAATAATTGATGTGGAAAACGAAAGAATACTCAAATAGAAAATCCCCTTCCTCTTTAATTAATTAAGTAGAAACACTTAATTCAATTTCTTTTCCTTTTTTTCATTAAATAGAAAGAGAATCTGATTTAGAAAAAGGAAATTAGATTTACCTGTATGATACTATGTATGCTAGAGATAGCACTTGTCTCCCCAATCTCTATCTGGTATTATATGGGGCGACTTTTTTTTTATAATCGGTGAATAATCGATTATTTTCCACAGCCCTAGTTGGGACATAGTGAGGGAATGATTCTCTGGTTACTTTCTTAGACATATCTTTTCTGTTTATCATCTAAGAAATAAATTTGGTTATTAATTTGGTACATCTAGTACGTAGTTTTATATAAAAAAAAGCAAAAGTGTGGGGTCGTGGGACCCCGACAGGAACGAAGTTCCTCACGCCTTTTCTTCAACTCAGAATATAATTTAATAAGAATATTATTTAAATAGACTGAAAGCCGGCCTGGGAGCTCCTCGCTTTTGGCGAGCAATTTCGCCCCTACGGTAGGTAGAAGGAGAAGGTGGGCGTGGTCTCGCAAAGACTTCGGCTAATCTCGCCTTCCTCCGCCGTCGCTCGGGCGCTGGGAAAGCATTTTTGTTAGGAACGCGTTTTTGTTACGTTACATTTTCTCCCAATTCACCCTACGTAAGCTGCGTTAAAGAAATTCCTTCATAATTGACAAACCTTGTTTGTAGAAATAATTAAGGACATCGATTTCGATTTTTTTTTTTGTGAGAATCAGTCATACCGGTTCATTTAAATAGCAGGGTCACAAATGAATAGGCCAGAATCAATAGCAAAGATTGGAAATAAATTTTGGCCTCTTTGTCACTCAAAAGAGAAGACGTTTTAACAACGTTTGGCAGGCTTAACTGAATTTTTGCCACTATGATTCTCAGCAGGCGATATTTCCTCATATATTAAATGTAAAAAAGGGAAGGTATAATTTCAGTACGACTTCAAGTAAAACAATACTTTCTCTCTCTATATATTTCATATAGAGTAAGAGAAAGTAAAAAAGCATATTCCCTTCAAGCAATAAAAAAAAAAGTTTAGCCAGCTTAGGTTGAGAGTAAATTGAATTTTGAAGCAGCCTGTGGAGAATTTCAGTTAACTAACAGCGTATCAATAACACAAATATTTTGATTTGTTGTTATTTCCTTGATACAAATTATTATTTGTTTAATCAATTACCTCCTTCCCTTTCTCTTTTCTTGATTTTAATAAAACAGGTAGAGGTGGAAATGAGATTAAAAGAGAAGGTTACAAGTCAAGGTGTTTCTTTTGAAAAGAGAGAATAATGACTCAGCTCCCAAGTCAGTTTTGTAAACACGAAAGGGCGGTTCTCCTACCCACCAACTACAACCTACCTTTAGAGAACAATTCATTAGTGGAGGTAATTATACTATTATCATCCAAACTCCCCCCCCCCTCCTTCTTCCCATACATATCCCAATGGAGAATGGTCGTCCCCTGATGCTAAAACAAATTCATCACTGTCGGACCAGTTTTAAAAACAGTAAACGCTAATGAGACAAATTAATTAGGCCTCACATGTCATGTCAGGGGAAGAAACTTTAGGTATTAACCCTACGGATTAATATACAAAGTTTTCTTGTTATTATTTAGAATATTATTATTATTATCTCCAAACTCGATTATGTTTATAAGTTTTATAAAAGTAATTGAATTGAATTGATTCTATTATTAGATATTAGAAACGTTTTATCAATAAATAATTTATGAAAATGTGATGAAATACGATCATTTCGTTCTCGTATATTAATAGATAAATAAAATAATCAAAATATTGCTTCGTTCACCAAAAAGTTAAAAATTAATAATTGAATTTGAGAATGTACTCCGTAAACTCCCAATAAATAACAAATTCAATAGTATACCAGTGATATTTAAAGTATTTTCCACAAAGCAAGAAAATGGAAAATTCATCTATCAAGAGATCCATAATTTGAACATTTTTTTTATTTCGTTGCTGAAAGATAGGCAACCCAAATGGTCCCAGAATTTTGCTCCTGAGTGTGCATTATCCAGCTTCAGCTGTTAGTTTATAAAGAAATTGCGCTTCTGGAGAACAATCATATACAATTTTATTTTATATTTTTTACAAGGGTCTTACTATTAAATACAAGAATTTTTAAGAAAATTGTATAATTACCAGATGGATGTTATACCTGTATATGTGTATATTAATTAATTCAATCATATATTATTTGTAGAACTTATATCAAGATATCTATTCAATATAAATAAATTATATTAGCTAGTTCATATACAATTGAAAACAAATAGTAAAGAGAGACGACGGTCAATTCGCAAGACAAATCAGGAGTGAGTGCAAGACTCAAACCTCTCAGCCCACTGCGATAGCTGGCTCCCCTCCATCAGGGGCGGATTAATGCAATTTTGTCGGGGGGGGGGGGGGGTTAATTTAAGGACTTTGACGGCATCTATGGCTATTTAGACCCCTTTCCTATTTATTTAAATTGATTAGTAACAAATTCAATTGAAATTAAAGAGCGGAAATCATAATTTCTTTAGATTACTAGTTTTTATAACATTTTGAATTTCTTCTCGGGGGGGGGGCGATCGCCCCCACCGCCCCCCCCCCTTTAATCCGCTCCTGCCCTCCATTATACATAATATAATGGAGGGGAGTCAGTGCATTGTATCTGAACTAATATAATTTATTTATATTTAAAAGATAACTTGATATAAGTTCTACAAATAATATATGATTGAATTAAATATACACATATATAACACCCATCTGGTTGTTATACAATTTTCTTAAAAATTATTATATATTTAATTGTAAGAGCTTTGTAAAAAATATATTCTAAAATATGATTGTACTCTAGGATGAAAAGTTTATGATTGTTAATGTTTTCCCGAAACTAATTTATTATCTCTTGATATGTACACATTAGTTCTGAGGATGATTCCAACCGGGATCCAAACGTCAACGTGATGGGAATAAAATAATGAAATACAACTAGCTGCTGTTTTTTCTTCTCCTGTTTACCAATCCTGATTGAACTATCAGTTCTAAGCTCTAGGCCCTACGTATCTAATTTTTTTTCATTTTCTGTATTCTATTTTAAATAGGGCCTACCAGATAAATATATAGGAACATCATATAGCGAGTTCAGACCTCCTTTCTATCGCTAATGAAAATTGGAATTTTCACAATAATAAATAATTCGTGTGTTTTAATCGGTTGGTTGATAATCAAATGCTGCAGGCTGATCGATCAGCACTCCTGCCCCTGCATCCCTGTCGATTCCACTCATGTCCATCATAATTTTCCCCAGGCCTGAATGCCTCCGGAGGAATGTTCTATTCCTTTGAACCCATCTCCAAATCTCCCTCTCTTTGAATGACCCTGATCGCATCATTTGATATTGAATGCGTTGTCGTCTTTGTCATCTAAATGGCATAATGAACTTGCTTAGGAATGTCAACCATCCATATTAAAAGGCCCTTTACAGATAATGAAAATAAAAATATGATCCGGGATTATTAATCGATAACGATGTCAAATGAATTTTTTTTTCGAAAAATTTTATTAATTTTTAGCAAGAAAACATGTGGTTGCGAATTTCTTTAAAGAATCATTTTAATTATATAAAATTTGATATTCAAACTTCAGATACACACTGAGAATAATTTATTATTATTATTTGAAATTCCTATCTGCGTTCCCTTTATTCACTCCGAGGTGCTTCCAAGCACGAAGATACACCTCAAACCCAAACGGCCGGAGCCATCTATCGGCACCCGTCGAAGTTATATAATTTTCTATCTCTAAATACTCCTTCTGCGTTTATAATCCTTATTTCTTGTTCCACCCGGGTCCTTTTATCCAACCTCTTCTATGATATAGAGGATGTCCTAGTTCGAGGAGATACTCCCTCAGCACCAGTGGGTAGCCTACTCCTTTCATCACTGAGAGGGAACCTTCTTTACGTCCTTTCCCCAGGACGGTATGTCACAGCAACTCCCTCTCCTCGTAGAGTTGCCTGGGAGCTATTGTGGTGAGATCCAATATTCCAATTCAGTGCCTCTTTGAGTAGAAGAGTGTTAATGAGTGTGATTTACTTTATAAAAATGGCAAGAAGCTTTTCAAAATGTTGAACCTATGTATGAATATTATTTTTAATTTAAAAATTTATGAAACTTGTTTATTGAAGATCTTTCAGTAGATAAACAAATTATAAAATTCAAAAAGCAAAAAAACGAAAAGAAACATTTTTTCAACGAATAGTTTTGATTATTGTAGATTAAGAAAGAGCCAACGGCCAAATGTTTTTGTTCGCTTATTGGATGAGCTGTTTTAGATTGCCCGAAATTATCTGGATAATCAAGGAAGAGAGATTAACAAAAACATTTGGCTGGTCATTTCTCCAAATATCAAAAGGAATTTATCCGCTATCAGAGAAATAATAGTTCAATTAAGCGAAGAAGGAAAAAACATGATAAATTAAGCGATCACGTTAATGTTTGCGGTATTTGTAAGAAATTTATTAATTCAAAAATTCATTAAAGGTGGACATCTGAGCAAAGCGACAATAGCCTAGCCCAGCGGTTCCCAACCCGTGGGCCGCAGGCTGATTGGAACTGGGCCGCGGACGTCTAAGAGATACAAATTATATATATTTATATAAAATTATATATATACACTGGGCCTCATGGTTTTTTTTTAACAAAAAACTGGGCCGCACATCAAAAAAAGGTTGGGAACCACTGGCCTAGCCTTTCATGATTGCGGGATTTGTTTTAATGTGTGTGGCCCGAAGAATAACTGTATAAAAATTGTAATAATTATATTAATCTCAAACTAGTTCTCGTTTACTAATCGCAAGATGATAGTTAATTTAAAATCTGTTTAATGGATTTTACAGTCAGTATTTGTTTATTTTATAAATCAAGTTAAAAGCATATCCGTCTTTTATCTCTCTCTCTAGAGAATTGTTTCAAACAGAGAAGAACTCTATAAACAAAACAGCAACTAATAAAACAATGTGTATCCAGAAGGGTACGTTGTTGGAGGAAGGGATATATTGTATTTATATAAAATTAAAAGAGTAGGGAAAAATATCACTTAAGCCTTGAGGTTGATATTGGATCAAATAATATGTCGGCTATTAAATAAAATTATTCATATTAAGTGTTAATTTTATCTGTAGGTCTATTATTCATTTTGCATGTTCATTTAAATGCGGAAATTCTTATCTCGTGTATCTAATGCTTTAATTCATATTTCATAAGAAATTAATTATTAAAATTTGTTCTAGTATAGGGTCTAGTAGAAGAAAAGTTAGAAGTATAGACATGTTTAATATTGATAAATTTATAAATAGGGACAAAGCTATTATTTCATGATTTGTTTTTATACAGAAAATGTCAATACAATATCCGTATATGTGTTTGAGTATGTGTGTGTGTTTGTGTGTAATATATTGTATTTATATCTCTATAAACCCTGAGTTAAAACGAATAAAACTTTATATAATTATCTTAGTACAGTACGGGGTGGATTAATTTTATTAAGACGAATATCTTTTTCATTTACTGTACGATTTAAAGTCGACATGCTCTAACTTTTGTGGATAAAAATTAAATATAAACCACTTTAATAGTTAAAGCTTTTATCTTTATTTAAATGTAAAATGCAACAAATTTATATTATTCCACTAAAGAAAAAATTTTATTCGTTCCTTGTCCTATAAAAAAAAAAGTTAATGATTGATAGAAGTGCTTTAAATTAGATTTTTTAAAGGAAATATTACCAAAAAATCTGGTGTGACTGATCGCTCACCACACAAGTTTTTCTTTACCTTCGGTAATAGAAAGTTGTGTCCTGTGCTTGTCACACCAGATTTTTTGTGTCAATATATTTATATTTTGTTACCATGGCAACCATTTATTGTAACTTTTCTACAAAGTTCAAGAGTAAAGTGGCCTTCAAATAATTTTGAGAACAAAATGAGAATATACATTTTAAAAAGCAACTAAATAATAATTGATTTATGATTTTTAAACAAAATCGACGTAGCGAATTTTGAGAAAATCGAAGAAAAGGGAAAAAGTACGTCAGTAAAGTAATAGTATTTTTTGGCCGATTTGTTCAAAATATTCGGGTCGCGTCCCGAGAGGGGGGGGGTAACTAACTTAAATAGAAAATTTCAATCTCCTAGATCAATTCCTTTATGCTTTAAATTGAACACACAGACAATGACAAGACACAGACAGACAATGTTGTAAAAACCACTTTGAACCTCAAAGCTTGTATATCCATAAAATCCCAAGCGGGAAAAATTTATTTCAATTAAATTGACTACAAATCATTTGAAATAAATAGGGATGGGGTCTAAATGACCTAAGATGCCGAAAAAGACCTTAATAAAAAAAAATCCATAAAAATCTCGTGACATAAACCAGGGCCGGAACTACAAGATTTTTTAGGGGGGGGGGGGCAAAATTTAATTTGCCGCCCCCTGCTTAAATTTTCCTATACAAAATTCAAATCATTTTGCCTTTTTTTAGTAAATCTTTCTTTAATTGCCGCCCCCTGATATCTGCCGCCCGGGGCACATGCACTTACCCCCCTAGATCCGACCCTGCATGAAACCAATACTTTCTATATATTTATATTATCATATATAATTAAGAAAAAGTAAAAAACATTAAATATGTGTGATGACAACATATTCAAAATAAATTTCTAAAATTTCCGTAGGAGAATTTTTTTATTTCTTTTGAGATAAGGGTGAAAGCGAAATTTCAATTCTACCATATAAAAGATATAGATCAGAAGAATATCTCTTGACATGAATTGGAGGTCATCTGAGTGATATCAGCAAAGTTGAAATGACCTCGCCGCGTGTCTATTGAATAAATAAATAAATAACTAAATATGCTGAACTTGGGACAGTTATATTTACCTTTCCTAACTTAAATGGAAAATAATACTATAATACGATAACTTTCTTCTAACAATCACGATATTTCTACCTTCTTTTATGAAATGATAAGGCAAAAAAAAGTTATTTTTTCTCACTTTCAATATTTGTTTATGAATTTTTTTTATTTCTTAAATGGATGTAGCTATAAGTTTTTATTCAAACAATTCAAAAAAAGATGAAGCAAGAGAAAATGATAGGTTTCAAATCTGACAATTTCTTGATAAAAGAGAAAATTAATTTTATAAAAGGAAGGAAAGTAAATACGAATCTATTGTTAGAAATAAAAATCTGGAGTGACTGGTCGCACAGCACACAACTTTCTATTATCGAAGGTAAGAGTTCTGTACCTGTTACACCAGATATTTTGGGTCGATATATATTTATTTAGTTTCCCACAGTAGGGCCTATATTAGATGGACGATGTTATGCATAAAGGAACCAAGCGACATTAACCTAAATCTGAGATAAAGGGCATTTCATTTGCGCAATTGTAAACAAAACCAATGGCAATGACTTTTTTCTTTTTTTTTTACAAAAAAAGTACACAGATTAATAATGTTGTGATTTAAATAAAGAAGTAGATCTTCTTTTTCCCTACAAGATGGCGGTCTTAACTCAATTTCGATCATAATGGCGCTTGGTTCCTTTATGCAAAACGAAGGTCCAGGCACATTTGTTTATAAACATATAAAATATTTATATTTTGTTTCCAAGGCAAATATTTTCCCTCTTTCTTATGAAGTAAAAGAGTAAAGTGGCCTTCAAACAAATTAGAGAGCAAAATGAGAATATATATTTGAAAGAGCTTCTAAAAAATAATTGATTTTTGAATTTTAATCAAAATTATTATAGCGAATTTTGAGAAAATCGAAAAAATACATCAGTAAAGTACTAGTACTCTGCCGATTTTGTTCGCTTCGTGTATGTGCCATGGAATTTGAATATTAAATTTCGACTTTCTAGCTCAATTCGTTCATGCTTTAAATTTAACACAGACAGCCAGACAGACCATGTCGCGAAAACCACTTTTTTGGATTCAGGGGACCTCAAAACGTGTATGTCCATCAAAATCTAGACATCGAATTTTTGACATGAATCCAATACGTTCTCTCTATATATGCGAATATATATCTTGATTAAATATACAAATTAAACACTAGGTTATTTGTTTCAAAGGTTTTATTAATTAAAAAATTAACACTTGATACGTATTTCGACAATTCCTTGTCATCATCAGAAGTGATTACATTCTAATGACATTGACATACTCTGATGATGACAAGGAATTGTCGAAATACGTATCAAGTGTTAATTTTTAATTAATAAAACCTTTGAAACAAATAACCTAGTGTTTAATTTGTATATTTAATTTTAATTTACAAAATGTTTCAACGAGAACCAACGGTCGAAAGTTTAAATCTTATCTATCTTGAATTGTAAGTGATTAAGAAATTAATAAAAATGTGAGCGAAATCTTTCAAAGCACATGCTATGATATCTATAAAACAATTTGAATCCTTGCGGGGTGACGATAAAACATAAAATTCCGTGGTCTGAGCGAGGGAGTGTCGTAAAAGACGCCTTAAAAGGGTCCCCAGGTGCAACAAGTGAACTCAAATGAGTAACTCTCTTATTACATCCCTCTTACGCTTATGTATTTTTTAAAAAGCCAATGCTTTTTCAATCAATAACAAGAGTAGTCACGGTTGATAAGGGGAAGGGTTGGTTGCTTAATTAATAATACTCTTAAAAAGGTCAAATCATTGATTTTTTAAACTTTTATAAATCTAAGTAGCTTTTATTTTAAATTGAGAAAAATCTCAAACTCCTTGATTGAGTTTAATAAAAAATTTAAATCTAATTTTCAAATGCTTAGGTCTGGTAAAAAAAAATCAAATTAATTTTAAATATAGAGAAGAGGTAGAGCTCTTGTTTCTAAGTTTCTAATTTATAAATATGATGCCGAATAAGAAGTTAAAATATATAAATTCGTGGTTGCCATTCACCAGATTTGATCTAGGTACATTGTATTTAATGACCACATTGCATTGGTTAATTGATAATTATCATTTAAGAACATGTTTATTATTTAATGTTTCCCAAGGCAAGAGATAATAACTTAATGAGAACTATTGCCCAAATTATTTATGATCAATAATAACTTTATTAATATTATCATGCATGTTACGTCAAAATCCCTCTTATAAGCACGAGGTGGGGCTTTTAAGTTAATTTCTCTTTGATGATGAGAAAATTAGTTTCTCAAAAGCTTAAAGAATTAATTTACATTTAAATATAAAATCAAATAATGTGAATATTGAATTTTCAAAAGGAACAAAAAAGAGCCCAAAAGTTTTTGATTAAAAATAAACTAGAAAAGAATTTTATTTAGCAATAGCAGATTAATTGTGGGTTAAAAGGGGGGGGGGAGCAATGGAAAGACTATTCAATTATTTCATTTCAAAAAATAAAGAGTAAATTTAGATATTAATATAAATTATGAATGTGGAGGTGAGAGCATACTTTTTCCAAACGTCCCAGGAGGGTACTAAACTTAAATATAAAATTCCAACCTTCTAGCTCATTTCGTCATTGAGATATTTTTTTCACACACACACACAGACAGAACATGTAGCGAAAACCACTTTTTACTTTCTCTTACCTCTATATAATAGAGAAAGTATTGGATTCATGTCAAAAATTCGATGTCGAGATTTTGAATGATATACACGTTTTGAGGTCCCCTGGATCAAAAAAAGTGGTCTGTCTGTGTGTCTGTGAACAAAATATATCAAGAACGGAAAGAGCTAGGAGGTTGAAATTTTATATTTAAGTTAGGCACCCTCATGGAACGTGACATGAAGCTTTTGAACAAAATCGACCAAAGAGTACTAGTACTTTACTGATGCACTTTTTCAGTTTTTTTCCATTTTCTCAAAATTCGCTCCAACGATTTTTTTTTATTAAAATTCAAAAATCAATTATTTTTTAGCTTCTCTTTAAAATGTATATTCTCATTTTGTTATTGAAATATTCTGAAGACCACTTTACTCTTGTAGTTCATAGGAAGGATAGAAGAAGAAATGGTTGCCATGGTAACAAAATATAAATATTTTCTTATACTTATAAATTTTACATCTTGAAAATCGAATGTACCGAACTGCCGGAAACTTAATATATGTCGACACAAAAAAATCTGGTGTGACAAGCACAGAACACAACTCTCGATTACCGAAGGTAAGAGAAAGTTGTGTGCTGTGCGACAATGACACCAGATTTTTTTACATTTTCTTTTATTAATTTTGAATTAAAATTTTCCATTTTTTGTAATTTTTTTTTAGTAAATTTGTTTATTGTTGTATAAAAGGGGTGCCAAAATTTGTTTTACCCAGCGCGCTCAAAACCCCTAGAAACGGCCCTGGTGATAGTTAAAATAGATAAGTAAAGAAATTCAATATTTCTTTAATTCCTAAAAAAATTCTATCATGGACATTTATTTATTTTTCGACAACTTAAAAATAAAATTAATTAATTCACTGACAGTGCGGAATTTAGACATATTCATTTAAATCGTTTCTAAATATTCATCAATAATTAATTCCTTTTGCAAGTGAAAATAATCAATGCTAATGAATGAACCATCATTTGACGGAGACACATTTATAAATGATTGATTATCAGCCTACTGAGTCTAAACTGCATAATATTCTCCCCTCTCCATTGTGCCGTCCTATCGGTTATCAATAGGCAGGTATTAAAGGTAGGGAATCGAAAGTGATTGAGAAATAATTCAATAAAACAAAAAAATCAACGATTGATTTCAACCTTCATTAAAAATTTAATATATGCAGACAAGATAAGTAAAGGATAATTAAAACAATAAGGATTGGAAATCGCTGATAAACTGTAGATTCATATTTTCGACCATCGTATAGATTCGGTTTTCTTCATAAGACTTCATAATTGGCTTTCTTCGAATGATATGATTGGAATGATTTATCTCTTACTTTCAAGTGCCTGAGTGGGGGAGGCTGGTCAGGTACTGACAAATGTCGATATTGATAGTCTTATAAACACGAGGCGCGGGTTCGGATCCCAGGCAGTTGATGAAAGTTTATTTAAATCATTTGGAAATCAAATGAAATAAATAAATAAATGTGCCTGGACTGCATATATCGTATTTAAAAATATTTGGCTATCATTATCTATATGGCATAAGATGCCGAAGACTTAAAAATAAAAGTGCTTGAAAATAAGAGACAAATCTTGGGACTGGAAACATGTATACACTCTGTATCTTTTAGAACGAAATGTCAGGCAATAATGAATATTGAAAAAGTTTCCAAATAAAAGTATGTCTATTTAAAAAAAAAAAAAAATTATTAGGTAAATTTTGAGAGCGCCTGGTATTTAGACAACCAGAAATGCAAGCCAAGAGAGGGAAGAGGGCTGGCTGGCAACTCCATATTTTTTCCTTTTCATTTTCGCACTAATATAAGCGATAGCATTCTATAATTCAGAGTTCCACAAAATGATTAGTTCATGTCAAACAGAAAATTGAGAAATTGGTTTTGTACTATGTCAAATTAAATAATTTAAATTTAATTCAAAAACACATGAGCCTATTATTTATTTTTATTCTCCGATTAATAAACTAATTTTATTCATAAGGGTGTTTCGAAAACAGTCAAAAAATTGCTCACTTGAATGGCTCCTGTAATTCTGTATATTTATAATACTTATTTATATAATATGAAAGATATGCCCCTCTTGTCCAAATAAAAAAACGAGCGTCTCGTCCCCTATTTTTTAACGTTGATTTATAACAAATATTCTTGACCCATTTGTATTATTGACCGTCGTCTTGTTTGGAATGGAAATAACGAAATAGGACGATTAATTTAAAATTCATATATTTGACATTAACTTTGTTAAAATAAAGTCAAAAGGAATATTATTTCTAAACATACCAGTGTATATTATAGTTTTGTATTAGGTAAATATTTATATTCATTTATTAGATGAAATCGAAAATAATATGAAGAATAGAATTAAGAATTTTATGATTGGTGTTATTTATTTATTAATCTGACAGTGAGTTATCATGCGACTGCGATGTTATGGAATTAGGATGTCTTTTAATTAGAAGATTCTTAAGGGCAAGGGATATAAATTTTTTATATGATATTTTGCTAAATAATTAAGGGGAAATTATTATTTCGGAAAAGGTGAAAATATCGTATCAACGTCTCACATTTTGTAGTGCTGAGTTGAATATTTAATGAATCAAATCTGGTGTGACTGGTTTCATAGTACACACAACTTTCTCTTACCCTTCGGGAATAGAAAGTTGTATACTGTGCTTGCCACACCAGATTTTTTGGCGGATTGAGATTTTGGTGTTGAGATATATTTAGTTTCCGACAGTAGGGCCAAAAAAAAAAAAAAAAAAAACCCCCCCCCCCCAAATTCCCATATAGGTACATTTGAATTCAAGATGTAGAATTTATAATCAGAAAAATATTATATTTTGTTACCATGGC
Organism: Euborellia annulipes; assembly: GCA_023213315.1. Classification (NCBI taxonomy): domain Eukaryota; kingdom Metazoa; phylum Arthropoda; class Insecta; order Dermaptera; family Anisolabididae; genus Euborellia; species Euborellia annulipes. The sequence goes on along the minus strand of JAKCPI010011187.1, from coordinate 16,845 downwards.
AACCATTTTTCCTATCTTTCCTATGAAGTACAAGAGTAAAGTAATCTTTAGCCCTCGGGGCTTGGTGTAGGGTTTAGCGCGCTAAACTCGTATACCAAAAGTCGCGGGTTCGGACCCCAGGCAGTGCGATAATTTTATTTAAGCCATTTTACCAAATGGCTTAAATAAGAATGCCTGGACCCCCTATAGATATATTGCTGGTACATGTAAAATTTGAATTATTTTTTCCTCACTCAAACATTATATAAAGTACCTATATACTGTATTAAGAAGATTTGTAGAGTAGGGTGAATTTGAATTAATAAATATCTATAAGGGGATGTGTGAGCCGAGGGGGATCGAATTCTACATAAAACTACAAACAAAACTTTGTAGTGAAATATATTCACGAAACGAAAGATGGAGATACAGGCTTGTAGAATGTTTTTTTTTTTTTAACACTCACACTTTTTTCTCATTCACTCGCACACACACATTCACAGAGTATTTTCGGCAACTCAGGGGATATAAAACTTTGACGATAGCCGTTATTGATTATAATACATATTGGGGGTTTAGGCATTTCTATTTAAGCCATTTTTTTTTTTAAATTATACATAAATAGGGGACGCGAGTGTAGAAGAAAGCACTGGCAATAAAAAACAAATTCCACCTCCAAAAATCACTATAACACTGATGCGAGATAAAAGTTTAAGAATATTTTCTATTATTTAATAAAAATTTCTTATTAAATATTATAGGAAAACTAAAATCTTTGTTAGGGTGGTAGAGGGTGAGGAGGGAGAGAAAGTAATCCATTTGCATAAAAGTAAAAATTTTACAAAAAAAAAATTTTTATTTTAAATTTTAGTTTTAAAGAAAAATACTATTTTGTTTACTAGAAGGGGTGATTTACACCCTTTCTCACCCTCCCGACTGGGGTACAAGACTTTATCATATAATTAAAAATTGGATAATTTTATAAGTAAATGTTGAGAGAAAAAAAAAATTTAATTCGTTATGAAAATATTCATTACCTTAATAATAAGATGACCAGACGGGGTGTGGCGTAATGAGGTTGGGGGATGAACGTCTTATTTGCACAAATCACAACACAAAAATTAAAATAAACTAAACACACGCGAGAGAGAGAGTGGAGCTGACTCGAATGACTCATGACTCGTCTCAAATTCAACTAAATCACAGACCGCCTGACAGGCAGGCAGCCTTGCAGGCTCTAGAAGCATTCCTCTCTGAGCGACCAAGAATTAATTATCAAATAAGTTCTCTATTTATAAAAATTCTTATCACTTGCAAACTAACGGGGTTTTATTCCGATGGAAATAAATTCGAAATTAAATAACTATAAAAAGACTCACTTCATTTATCCACCATTAAAACTCACCGCAATTTAAATAAAATAATTCCAAGTTATTTTTTGTATTTATTTATTTATTAGGGATAAATTTGAATTAAAAATAATTTTTAAAGGACTCATTTTATTTACCCACCCCTATTATCAATAAACACTTATTTTTTATTAAGGGTTTTTACTTTCTCTTACCTCTATATATCGCTCCATTAGAATAACAAGGTTCTAACTGCACCAACACTAGTTTTGAGAAAAATGAAGTCAAAGATTGTAATAGCTGTAGTACGTTAAATATAACAGTTTTCGTCCCAAATTTTTTTAAATAAGTTGTTTACATTAAAGTTATTATTTTCCAATGTTTGGATGATAAAAAAACATTATCATTGATTTAAAAAAAATAATAGCATTTTGCAGATAGAACTTTGTTATTCTGTAAATGAGCATTTTCAGAATAACTTAGTTCTAACTGCACATTTGGGGGGCCGCAAAAATCAAAATTTTTTAATTTCTTTCGGCCGAACCTTGTAAAAGTTGCCTTTTGGCTAGAAAATGATAATGGCAAAGTTTTAGCTAAATTGGATAACGTTAACCCGTGCCTCAACGGGGTTAAAATTTTGAAAAAGTGCGATTTTATGTAAAAATTCATAGTTTTTACTTCATAAAATGAAAACCAATTGTCGTAGAAAACTGATTCTTGTCTCATTTCGTAGCAAATTTAATTCTCTTGAAGTGTTATCATAACGATTTTTTCGTTAAAATCTATAGTATTAATGATATTTTGAAAAATAAGTGGAAAATCACAATACAGACCATTCGATATAACTTTTTTCCGGAAAAATATTCGAAAGGAATGAAATTTTTACAGGTTATTTGGGGGTACTCTAGGATGTCTATCCTAGATTATTAACCTCGAGGGCCCTCAGTGAGGGGGGGGGGGTGAGTGGAGGGTGACAAAGACCTCAAAAATTTGAGAATTATTTAGATTTTTCGCTTATATCTCGTAAACTAATCTTATTTTGCGAACCATAGCACCATGCAAAGTTGTAGAGCATTAAATTTACTAAAATATGGTACACTAAACAAATTCGTAGACTCAATACTGATCGAGGTACGGCCGGTCAAAGTTAGACGAATTTTCTCAAAATGTAAAAAATGTCCGAAAAAACGAATAGTCCTGAGGATATCCACTTTTTACCTAGAAAGTATTCCAAAGTAAATTAAATTTTTAACAAGTTATTTGTCTATTCTAAGTCTTAGACTTCGTGACTTTGTCCTAACTTGGAGAGGGGCAGGAGAGGAAAACACCTCAAAGATTTTAAACTTTTTTCAGTTTTTCGCATATATATCGATAACTAACTAATTTAGACAAAATGTTATATTTCAGGAAAATTTATCAAACTTTGACCGGCCGTACCTCGGTCAGTATTGAGTCTACGAATTCGTTTAGTGTACCATATTTTAGTAAATTTAATACACTACAACTTTGTCTTGGACTATGGTAATCAAAATATGCTTAGTTTACGATATATATGCGAAAAACTGAAAAAAGTTCAAAATGTTCCCGTTCGACCTGAAAATGTTTCTGGCCACAATGCACAATACACCTTCTTGGTTACAGTAAAATATGCCGTAAGATTGTATATGTTTAGTTTTCTTAAATAAAATAGGCTGCTGATATCTGCATGAGGGGTCATGATGACAGTTAGAACCATGTTAACCCAAAACAAACTTGCTGTTAATGTCAGATAGAACCTTGTTATTCTGGCTAGTTCCCTTATTTTCCAACATATCGCATCCTAAGTCAGTTCCCTGCATAGATATACTAAAGAGATATTCATTAATGATGTAAACTCAATTTCGCCAAAAATGTCAGTTAGAACCTTGTTATTCTAATGGAGCGATATGTTAATATATATAGAGAGAGTATTGGATTCATGTCAAAAATTCGATGTCGAGATTTTGGTGGATATACACGTTTTGAGGTCCCCTGAGTCCAAAAAAGTGGTTTTCGCGACATGGTCTGTCTGTGTGTCTGTGTCTGTCTGTGAACAAAATAACTCAAGAACGAAAAGAGCTAGGAGGTTGAAATTTTATATTTAAGTTAGTCTATCCCCCTAGGACCGTGACAAGAAGCTTTTAAACAAAATCGGCCAAAAAGTACTAGTACTTTACTGATGTACTTTTTCAGTTTTTTTCGATTTTCTCAAAATTCGCCCCAACGATTTTTATTAAAATTCAAAAATCAATTATTTTTTAGATGCTCTTTAAAATGTATATTCTCATTTTGCCATTGAAATCTTCTGAAGACCACTTTACTCTTGTACTTCATAGAAAAGATAGGAGAAATGGTTCCCATGGTAACAAAATATAAATATTTTCCCATACTTATAAATTTTACATCTGCCCTCGGGGCTTGGAGTAGAGGTTAGCGTGCTAACCTCGTATACCAAACGTCGCGGGTTCGGACCCCAGGCAGTCCGATGATTTTATTTAAGTCATTTGGATACCAAATGACTTAAATAAGAATGCCTGGACCCTAAATAATATATATTCATAACGGTTATCGTCAAAAGTCTTAAATGGCCTAAGTTGCCGAAAAGACTGTATGAATGTGTGTGTAATTGGAAGTGTGAATGAGAAAAAGTGTGAATGTTTAAAAAAAAAAAAAAAAAAAAAAAAAAAAATTACATCTGAATTCATATGTTCCGTACTGTCGGGAACTAAATATATTTCGACACGAAAAATCTGGTGTGACAAGCACAGAACACAACTTTCGATTACCGAAGGTAAGAGAAAGTTGTGTGCTGTGCGCCAGTCACACCAGATTTTTTACTTAACAAATTGTAATTTCAAAATTTATTTTTCCCATTTAATATTAATATTATATAATTTTAACGATCGAGAGATTACTCTTTTGTAGACAGTCTAATTTTATCTGAAGGTTTTTCTTCCTAGAAATGGCCCTTGACCCAGGTCTCGGTTGTCTCTTCAACCCTTTGACAAAAATACCCTCCAGGTCTTTTCTTTGGAACATGTCTGGCCATTAGTCCGATATGTAATTGATATGTTGTTAGAAATATAGGTCATTGCTACAGGTATCATATTATTGCTTCTTTCATCATTCTAAAAAGGGCGAGTAATTAAAATTTTTTTTATCAGATAAAGTTATATGGTAGATATCAATATTAAAGGCTTTTTACTTTCTCTTACCTATGTATTTATGTATATATATTAGAAAGAGAAAGTATTGGATTCATGTCAAAAATTTGATGTCGAGATTTTGATGGATATTCACGTTTTGAGGTCCCCTGAGTCCAATAAAATTCGCGTGTAAATAAAAAATCTGGTGTGACTGGCGCACAGCACACAACTTTCTCTTACCTTCGGTAATCGAAAGTTGTGTACTGTGCTTGTCACACCAGATTTTTTGTGTCGACATGTATTTAGTCCCCGGCAGTAGGGAATATTTGAATTCGGATGTAAAATTTATAAGTATGGGAAAATATTTATATTTTGTTACCATGGCAACCATTTCTCCTATCTTTCCTATGAAGCACAAGAGTAAAGTGTGCTTCAAAACAATTTTGAGGGCAAAACGAGAATATACATTTGAAAGAGCATCTAAAAAATAATTGATTTTTGGAATTTTAATCAAAATCGTTAGAGCGATTTTTGAGAAAATCGAAAAAAACTGAAAAAGTACATCAGTAAAGTACTAGTACTCTTTGGCCGATTTTGATTAAAAGCTTATTTTTCCCGTCCCGGGGGTGTTTAACTTAAATATAAAATTTTAACCTCGTAGCTCAATTCCTTCATGCTTAAAATTGAACACAGACACACCCACCCACACACCCACCCACCCACCCACACACCCACAGACAGACCATGTCGCGAAAACCAGTTTTTTGGATTCAGGGGACCTCAAAACGTGAAGATCCATCAAAATCTCGACATCGAATTTTTGACATGAATCCAATACTTTCTCTCTATATATATATTACATATATACATAGGTAAGAGAAAGTAACAAATTGAAAATTTGAATCATTGGGAGATTATTTCTCTTTATATATAGAAGAGAATTTAAAAACGTGTATTTCTCTTGAAAATTCATTTTATGCGTGCGCGATAATTTTTATTATTTAAAAGATAATTCAAAATATTTTAATTTAAATAAATAGGGACGGGGTCTAAATGGCATCCGATGCCGAAAAGATCTGGTGTGACTGTCGCACAAACTATAAATATTACTTTACATCTTGAAAATCGAATGTACCCTACTGATGGAAACTAAATACATGACACGAAAAATCTGGTGTGACAAGCACAGAACACAACTTTCGATTACCGAAAGTGAGAGAAAGTTGTGTGCTGTGCGACAGTCACACCAGATTTTTTCGGTATCGGATGCCATTTAGACCCCGTCCCTATTTATTTAAATTAAAATATTTTGAATTATCTTTTTAAATAATAAAAATTATCGCGCACGCATAAAATGAATTTTCAAGAGAAATACACGTTTTTAAATTCTCTTCTATATATATAAAGAGAAATAAAGAGAAATAATCTCCCAATGATTCAAATTTTCAATTTGTTTTCTTTACACGCGAATTTTTTTGGATTCAGGGGACCTCAAAACGTGTATATCCATCAAAATCTCGACATCGAATTTTCGACATGAAACCAATACTTTCTCTCTTTATATATATTAACATATATATAGAGGTAAGAGAAAGTAAAAATTATAAGAATCGAATATTAAACAAAATGTATTCGTGGAAGGCAAGAAGGAAATATTGAAGAAAGACAGCCACTAATATTTCATTAATTTAATAAAAAATGTGGAGAAAAGTAAATTTATAGCTTGATAGAAGATGTTGAAAGATAATAGCAGGAAGAAGAAGAAAAGCAGCTAGTATTTATTTCATTTATTTAATACCCATTAGGCTGACGCTTCGGTCTCGCCTAAATGGTATTAAATAAATGAAATAAATACTAGCTGCTTTTCTTTCTTCTTCTTGCTAATTTTGATAAAAAATTTTAATCAAACGCTGACGTTTCGGTTCCGATTTGAATCATCATCGGACCTTTAATTATCTCTTTAGGGGCTTCAGCAGGGCAAATTGAATCTTTAGTCCGAAACTACTGAGGCATTTAAAAGTATTTTTTTAAGCTGTTTTTTTTTTTTTTTTTTTTTGTTATAATTACGATTAATTAAAAAATATTTTTTTTATTATTTATATCAATATAATTATATCATAAAATGCAAAAAAAAAAAAAAAACTATTATGAAAATTGTAATTTTTTTTTCAATCTAAAAATGTAAAAATCATTAAAATCCGACCTATAATAATTAAATGAAATGGTGACCAAGTCAAAAATAAATTTCGTATTTATTCAAAAATTAACAGCCAAATAGTTGAGCACTCTTGCAAAAGATGGCAGGCTAGTCAAATAGCCGGCATTATCAAATCACTCATACGCCTATATTTATATATTTTTATGCTTTAATATATAATAATATTTATAATCTGTTCATAAATAAAAGATCAACGAAAATCAAACAAATACGTGAGATTAAATACAGCCCCACCATTCTGCCAACTTTTGGCAAATTTATGTAATAGTTGGAATTTTTAAGGCCTCTAACGTCATCTTATAGGCAAAAACATGCGAACAGCTTGCCTCTTGAAGCGCCTTAAGCAGATATGAAATATATTCAAGCTATTAATCATACAAAGTTGATATTATTCTTTAATTGGTAGGAACAGAGCCTAATAGAGATTTGTTAGGACAAAAAATTTGAAAGGGTTATCCAGTGTATTTAAACCTATTTAAATGTCATCGAAAATTAATTTTGAATTCAAATATATAGAACTATCAAATATTTTTGGCTCTCTATAATTAAATTCATATATCAACTATAAAAGAGCAGGTCCTCCCATGTTCTCCTCAATTTTTATATACATTTCTGGTTGATCTTGAGCGTTGAGTGCTCTTTTCTTCCCTCATTCATTTTTTTCTTTTCTTTTAAATTGCCCCTTTTGAAGAGGAGACGAATTCTGGTAGGCGAGAAAATAATTGCCCTCGGGAGGAAAGGAGTTGAAAACAAACCGCCCTTCCCTCTCTCTCTTTCGTCTTTACTCTCACGAATTCTATTAAACCCAAAATTACGGACCTAGTCTGCTTGTTTTCAAGTCTTAAATTTAATAACCATGCTCCTTTTTTTTTTGTTGTTCATACAAACATTTAGATAAATAAGAGAAAAATTAAAATTTTTATTCGTTGGCAAGCAATACAAAAAAGATAAGTACGAGAGGGTCGATAAACAAAAAAAAGTAAAGAGAATTACCTTAATTATTATTATTAAAAAAAAAAAAAACTCTGGTTCGAATCCTACAATGTTACAAGGACCTTAAATAAGCAGCTCTTTGGTGAGTGAAAAACACGGATTAACTAACCACGCAACCACTCTGTACCGCAAAAAATGGCTGTTCTTTGAATAATCAACTGAATATACGGGGTTTTTTTTTTTTAAATAAGCTTAAGAAAAAATTAATTAAATTTCGTTAAGAAATGTGACATTTCCGAATTGCAACCCCCTCTGCCAATATATGATATGTAGGCGAAAAGAAAGAAAGTAAGCAAGATGATTATCAATTAATTGAATCAGTTCATTAAAGCATTATAGATAAAAAAAAAGAACTTGAATGAACTGTTCTTTTTTGAGAGTAAGGCCTGTAGTGAGTGCTTTGAATGAGTAATGAAGTCACTTGGACATGAAGAGAAAACACCAAGACGGATCGTTAGAGCATAAATAGACATAAATGTCATTCAGAATATTGAAAAAATTAATTTAAAATAAAAAGAAAAAAGTATTTAGAATGAAGGGGATTCAAATTTGTTCAAAAGTCTTTTCTATGCTCCAAATCTTTAACTATCTGCATAACTTTACCTCGCCTAAATTAAAATTACATATATATTATTAATTATTACCTAATTAAATGTATACTTCAATTTAGTGGAAACTTGCTGCTCTTAGAGAGAAAAAAAAAAAAAAAAAACACGTTTTTATGATGTCTTTAACAAACCGAGCGCTTATTATCTATCTACCTTAGCAGTTGAGTTTTGCCAAGATTTCTTCTTTGTTTTGTTTATTTCACAAAAAAAAAAAAAAATTTGATTTATAGAGTTTTAAATTTATTTTGTATTGCATAAACGGACGTATAAATTGCAAACAAGGATGTTGGCAAACGACTACTACCTCCAGCAAACCTATGCCCTTGAATGCTATCTATTGCCCACGGGGCGTGGTGTAGAGGTTAGCGTGCTAACCTCATATACCAAACGTCGCGGGTTCGACCCCAGGCAGTCCGATGATTTTATTTAAGCCATCTGGATACCAGATGGCTTAAATAAAAATGCCTGGACCCTAATATATATAAATTCATAAATAACGGTTATCGTAAATGTCTTATATGGCCTGAGCTGCCGAAAAGACAGTGTGAATGTGTGTGTGAGTGTGAGTGTGAATGAGAAAAAAGTGTGAATGTTTTTTATAAAAAAAAAATGCTATCTATTGTTCAAAATCATCGAAATAATTGAATTCATTTTTCTTTATAAACCACATCTGTACATAATTTAGAATACATATTAACATTCATATCAACAACTAATCAAGGTATTTTGAATTTTGATTAAACTCATTTTCTGGCTATAGTGAAATTTCTTTGAATTAGGCTGAACGCACACCAATTGAACAAAAACGCTCTTGGACAACACGATTTGCTTAATGCCAACACACACCGATTAGGCGAAATGATTTGCCATTGAGCACTTTTGCCTAATCGGTGTGCGTTAGCATTTTTGCTCAATGGCAGAACATTTTGTCCAATGCGAACGCACACAGCAAAAAGCTCAATGACGAAACATTTTGTTCAATGATGTCGAAACATGTCTAATTGTGTTTTGTCTCCTAGATGTGCTTTGGTTGACCCATAGAAAAGCATTGCAAAAACGTTTTTGCTCAATTGGTGTGCGTTCAGACTTAGGGAAAAAATTATTTCTATCATAAATAAATAATTAGTAATGTGAACAAAATACAAGTATAGTTTCTTCTTCGTTTAGATTTATAACCAAAAGGAATTATTTGAAGGTCAATTTTCAAAAGTATCAATAAAGTCAAAATTTTTAACATGATTATTAGATTATGTTGATTAAGGCAATAAATTAACTAGAAGAGGTAAATCGGGGGATTCACACTTCTAATTAGGAAATCTCAAAATAAATAAAATAATATAATACCAGGTAGAACGTTATATTTTTAAACACTATTAAATATATATTCTTTAAAATTTATTAATTTTAAGAGCTTCAGAAAATATCAGTAAAGTACTAGTATTCTTTGGTCGATTTTGTTCAAAAGATTCTTGTCGCGTCCCCTGAAATATAAAATTTCAACCTCCTAGCTCTTTTTGTTCTTGAGATATTTTGTTCACACCCACACAGACAGACCATGAGGCGAAAACCACTTTTTTGGATTCAGGGGACGTCAAAACGTGTATATCCATAAAAAACTCGACATCGAACTTTTGACATGAATCCAATACTTTCACTCTCTATATATTAACAAATATATAGAGGTAAGAGAAAGTAAAAGGAAAATTTGGAGTTCACATATTTTACCAAACAATGGTGGGTGGATCAAAAATAATTTCCTTCTCATTTATGATTATTTATAGCATTAGGAGGTTCTTAAGTTAATCCTTTTTATACATATACTGGTACATATATACGAGTATAACTCAAGTATATTTACGCAAAGATTTTGCACAAATGAGGAAAATGAGATTTATATTCGGCCTTGCCTCCCTCCAATCGGTTTAAATGCCTCTAGATACTAGTATGTGGTTTTGCATTAAAAAAGACAAAGCGCCTTAGTAAAGTTAATCTGGCATCTCTCTTTCCGAGCTAATTAAAGACCCCTCCTGACGATGACGTTTATATTTTGTCAAAGCGGATTAAAACCTTTTTTTTTCTATTAAATCTCGCTCTTTCTCTCTCACATATTATAGGTAGTCTATATATGATATAATCTACCTTTTGAATTTGGTATTGTATTAAATATTATTATATTTTAAAGGTATTTAATTTTTTTAGAGTTTATAAAAATAACTGCAGTTGTGGGTGGGTTATATTTTAAGTACAATCAGGAACTGCGGAGATTAAGACGTCAGAGAAAAAAGGCAGACACTTGAACTCCAGCATCTCTCTCAAAGATATTCTTAAAATGTTTAACCGGAAATTGTTAAAATCCTTAAAAAAATAAAGTTATTAACAAATTCACAAAAGAAATTTCGAAATCATTAAACAGATGCAATGAGACGATATCTATGCATAAATAGTTCATTTAAAATAAGAGAAAGAAAATGTTATTTTTACAGAATCTGACAGTATATGAGTAAGTAGTTAACAGTTTCGGTCACACCGCGACCTACAAGCATATTGTCAAGTGACTAGGTTTAAACAAACACAATACAAATTGATGAAGAATAGGGCTACGAGGAATTGACGAGGTGTAACGTGGAGAAAAGCAGCCAGGTAAGAAGCCTCTATTAATTAAACAGACTCCTTTAACAAAACGTTTCGGCCAAATTTATTACGCCATCTTCAGTTATCTAAGAGTGTTTTACTTTCTCTTGTATATGTTAAGATACATATAGAAAAAGTATTGGATTAATGTCAAAAATTCGATGTCGAGATTTTGATGGATATACACGTTTTGAGGTCCCCTGAATCCAAAAAAGTGGTTTCGTGGCATGGTCTGTCTGTTTGTGTGTGTTCAAATTTAAGCATGAAGGAATTGAGCTAGGAGGTTGAAATTTTATATTTAAGTTAAGCACCCCCCCTAGAGTGTGAAAATAAGCTTTTAAACAAAATCGGTCAAAAAGTTCTAATACTTTACTGATGTAGTTTTTCACTTTTTTTTCGATTTTCTCAAAATTCGCTTCAACGATTTTGTTTAAAATCCAAAAATCAATTATTTTTTAGACGCTCTTTATAATGTATATTCTCATTTTGTCATTTAAATCTTATGAAGACCATTTTACTCCTGAACTTCATAGGAAATATAAAGAAATGGTTGCCAAGGTAACAAAATATAAAAATATTTATATAAGTTGAAGAGAAGTTGTTGTTGATGTTATGGAATGGAAAAGAGCAAGTACAGGTGCAGCAAATAAAGAGAGCCTTTGGATGCCAAATGTTATGTGAGAGTCTATAATATAATATCTTATCTTAGATATCTTATAGACTCTCACAGAACATTGACACTCGCCTGATTTTATAAAAAAATATACATGTGCACAAATTCGTGTCACAACAATAATGACAACTTTGTGCCTAATTAGTTTATAAGGCAACGAGGACTGAGGATGTACAAATAAATTTTGTCCGAAACGTCTCCCTTTCGGCATTTGGCATACAAAGGCTCTCTTTATTTGATGCACCTGTACTTGCTCTTTTCCATTCCAAAATATTTATATACTGTTTATAAATTTTACATCTTGAATTCAAATGTACGGTACTGTCGGAAAGTAAATATATCTCGACATAAAAAAAAATCTGGTGTGACAAGCAAGAACATAACTTTCGAATTCCGAAAATAAGAGAAAGTTGTGTGCTATGCGACCAGTCAAACTAGATTTTTGGAAATAGAGTTGTTAAATATTTTGGACATTTTAATTAAAAAACGTTTTCAATAAATAATAATTTTAGCAAAGGGAAAATTGGCAAGTTCAAAGAGTCTGTACAAAAAGACCAAACATAGTTATTTGAAAACTCTGCTATATCTTCTGGGCTTTTACTAATATCCTTCAAAATACTATTACAAAGTAAAGTTCAAACAGAGCATGACAGACGGGCATTTCGGTGGTAAATAGGCCAATAAAGAAAATATTTTCTAAATTATTCAAATTGTTGTTTAACCGAACACGTTAAATCTCTCCATAACATAATTATGCTAATGAGTTTATTGAATATTCCCTTTATGATTTAAGATTTATTAGCAATGTTTAGTCTAGAACATATATTTGTGTTACCTTCTATTAATCCAAGTTATAATAATAAATACCAACACGTATTAATTAATAATAAATAAATAAATAAATGTTCAACATATAAGCCTCTCATTTTGCTCGTTTATGGTTATGATGATAATCATTTAGATTTAAAATTAAACAATATCAAAATATCTTTTAAGCTATCTCTTCCATCGTGATTATATACTGTATAAATCATATATTATCATCCAATGATTTTATAGTATTTTATTATTAATAACTCGGCCAACCAGTCGCTTTTGTTCAATAATAAATATTCTGTTGAATTCATTTGAAAGCAACATCATGACATCATTTGACATTTAGATATATTCAAAGAGAATTGAATAAAATAAAAAACAAAAAAAATTCATAGTGTAATTTGGTGTGAATAACAATGCTAATTATTGATATTATATATTTGACATTCAGTAGAATAATCAAAATTTCTGTTTGGTGGGACGTTGCAGATTTTTCTTGTAATGAGGAATTTCATCTCTAAATGGAGTCATTATTATAAAAAAATCTGGTGTGACTGACGCACAGCACACAACTTTATCTTACCTTCGGTAATCGCAAGTTGCGTTCTGTGCTTGTCACACCAGATTTTTTGTGTCGACATATTGTCGCTTGCAACACGTGGTAGTGACGTATCTCAAAAAAAATTAGAAATTGAGATACAACGGGTATGGCCAGTGTCCTGGCCTTCTTTACATTATCACAAAGTGACGAATCTGTATTTCCATGTTTTTTCGTATTATTTAGGTTTTTTGGTTTTGCGTTTCTATACATTTAATTTAACAACACGAACTATAAACAACTCTCCTGAAAAATGATAAATATTGAGATACGCCACTACGTGTTTCAGGCGACGATATATTGAGTTTCCGCTCATACGTATATTAAAATTCAAGATGAAATAATATGGGAAAATATTTATGTTTTGTTACTATGGTAACCATTTCTCCTATCTTTTCTATGAAGTACAAGAGTAAAGTGAGCTTCAAAGAATTTTGAGGGCAAAATGAGATATAAAATTTCTACCTCCTAGCTCTTTCCGTTATTGAGATATTTTGTTCACAGGCAGACATACCATGTTGCGAAAACAACTTTTTTTTGGATTCAGAGGACCTCAAAACGTGTATATCCATCAAAATTTCGACATCGAATTTTTGACATGAATCCAATACTTTCTCTCTATACAGATATACTAGACGCAAAGCCCCGCCGAAGGCGGGGCTTTCGTCCAGCCGGGGCTGCGCCCCCTGGACCCCCTTGCTCGCCTACTTATATACATACCGGAACATACATTTTCCCTTTTCATTTTTATAATATAGATATTATTTTAACGGTTAATTATTCATGAACTTAAGATTTTTTGAGACTCATATCCTTTCCGGGACTCTCCCGGTACACAGACAAAAAAATTTACGCCGATATTTTAGAATTCAAAATGTAAATAAATAAAAAAATCGTAAACATGGGTAAATATTTATATTTTGTTACTATGGCAACTATTTCTCCTAATTTTTATTTTTTTCTTATTTTAACGGTTAATTACTGATTAACTTATTGTTATTTATGAAACAAAACCTGTCCGGGACTCTCACAAACATACACAGAAAATTTCATCATAATTGGTTCAGTCGTTTAGGAGGAGTTCAGTCACATACACACGTACAGAAGAATTATATATATAAAGAAGATACATTAGGGTGGGCCTTATTTGGTTTTTTTTGACGTCCTAAATGGGTTTCAAATATAAAAAAAATTTCCTGTCAAATTTGAGCTCTTAATATTAATACTGTATTAACACGTTCTCACGGAGGCCAAAGTTTTAAATGGAAATATGGAAAAAGTTCTATTGTGTCTTTAAAATTTTGTAACTCATCAACGGAACAACTTCTTTTAATACTCTATAACACTCACACACACATTCACACTGTCTTTTCGGCAACTTAGGCCATTTAAGACATTTACGATATCCGTTATTATTAAATTATATATTGGGGTCCAGGCATTCTTATATAAGCCATTTGGTATCCAATTGGCTTAAATAAAATCATCGCACTGCCTGGGGTCCGAACCCGCGACGTTTGGTATATGAGGTTAGCACGCTAACCTCTACGCCATGCCCCGAGGGCCCCCCACAGCAAGAAAAGTATTTATCAGTAGCTCTAACAATGACAATGAAATGTTTTTTGGCTCTCCTGAAAAATAAACAAAAATGGAGTTAGGCACTTTGCTAATTAGAACGTCGAAATACTTCTGCAAACATATAGAGGTAAGAGAAAGTAAAAATATTCTTACACCTAATGAAATTTTTTCAAGATGATCAATCTAATTATACGACTTTAAATACTAATAAATATAAACATTGTAAATTCTTATTCCGAATTCCACATAAAATTAATAAGAAAGGAGAGAGAGAGAGAAAGAGAAAGAGATAATATATCTATGCAAGAAGCAATTGCGAATGAAATGAGTATAATTTGGTTACAAATGTTCCAATTATACAAAAGAAGGGAGTTACGATACAAATTGAGTCTGAATAAAGTCCAATTTTAGTTTTATAATACAAATTAACACCGGAATTATCATAAAATGTTGGCATTTTAAATCTTGTGGGTAAAAATAAGTAAAGTAGAAGACAAAACGTTGATAGCATCAAAATTTGTAACAAAAGTGTTATTAATCACGACTAAAGTTAATTGGATGCAGTTGGATGTAGGGTTTGGGTTTGTAGGGTTATTGTTTATTTTCACGTCTCAGGAGATGCCTAAATTGAACACACAGACAGACAGACAGACAGACCATGTTGCAAAAACCACTTTTTTTGGGGACCTCAAAACGTGTATATGGAATTTACGTGTAGGTCTATATCGAATTTTTGACATGAAGAAGAGAGAATGATGTTTTTTTTTTTATAACATTTCAAACATTTATAGATCATCCCACACTTTATGAAGGGAGTAGGCATCCGTATACGTGTGGACAATTAAATGCAAATTTGCAATTTCTTATTATTCACTGATTTCAAAATTTTATATCTAAATTCTAGAGCCAAAATACATTTTTGTATTAAATAGATGTTCAATTACATCCCCTAAGTCAGGGGTGGGCAAAAGCCGGCCCGCGGGCCGGATCCGGCCCTTTTGCTTACTTTATCCGGCCCGTTGAAAAATCCCTTTTATGCGATTTTGTTGGAAATCAACAGTATTAGTGTGCGTAGAGTGCATATAAATAATGAAATACAGTATATAAATAATAGAGAGTATTATAATTTCGAACAGCCATAACCATATCCCTACTTTTATGTATGCAAGCATACTAGGTCTATTCGATTATAATCTTTCATTTTTCTTTAAAAAATTACGGGACATACTCGTATTTTAGTGGGCACAAATTGTTCGCATGTACACCCAAGTAAGACAATTTATTATTACTATTATCTATTATAATAGACCAGGCTTGGTCCATTGGTGACTTTCAAGGCTCGATTTAATTATATAATACCATTGGGCCAAGCTTCGGGCCAGGCTTGGCCCAATGGCCACTACTCAAGGCTTGGCAAATGACAACTGATGACAACTGGCCCAAGGTTCGGCCAATTGTCAGCATTGGAAATTCCTACCAGGGTATTAACTGTCAAATTTCTTTGTCCAAATGCTTTAAAATGATACTTATAGTGTTTTTGCCAAAAAAATTTCTTGGGCAGGGAAAAAAACTCCACCCAAAACATTAGGGTGTGGAAAGCGTACGCGGTATAGTCCTGCGGCCCGGGGAGACATTTTGAAAATTTCATTTTGGCCCGCGCTTAAAAGTATTTGCCCACCCCTGCCCTAAGTGGATAATGTATTCATTTGAAATAAAAATGGCTGGTTTTTTGATTTCCTTTAATATAAAAGGTCTTCCGTTTTTTCCAGAAAGCAATTTGATCATTTTCTTTAATTTATCAACCAATCCGCATCCCAATTTCCCTTTTGATTTTAATGATCCAAGTCTTAAGGATTCAAAATAAGCGGATTAAATGCAGCATTAAACAAAAAGAGAAAAGAAACAAAGGACAAGAAACTCGTTGTTTTGTTCGTTTTCTTTTCCATTTGTCGAAAACTTTTGAAAAACAAAATAAATGAAATTTGAGTAATTTTTTAGTGGATCGATGATCCCTTTAATGGAGTATAAAAGTGGAAATTGTTTTGTTTTTGATGTCATTATCATTTTGTCTCTTCCATCCTTTTGGGTCCTAAAAAGTATTTATATTAGTTGTAAATACATAAAGATAATTAACTCGCGATGGGAATTTCAACGAATTTATGTCTTTCTTTATTCCTTCAGTCAGTCTGTTGACCCTTGGGTTTTTTTTTTTTTTTATGATTATAAGACTCAATAAAA
>JAKCPI010011186.1:0-32017 GCA_023213315.1 Euborellia annulipes | reverse complement strand
TAATAGTTTTAGGGAGGTAGGGAGGGCATTTTTGACGTCCCACATCATGCGGGGTTTCTGATTTCTTTTATAATTTGAAGTACTTTAAAAAATATAAATGATAAAAGGGCACGACAAAGAAATTTTTTTACCAATGGATTTTTTGAAAAAAATAAAGTTTTATGAAAATTTTAAATTAAGTGTAAGAATGGTATTTTTGGATCAACTTTTGATATAAATTACTCTTCACAAAGTGAGTTAACTATTTTATGATTTTTCCATAACAAATGTGTCGACTTCATCAACACGTAAATTTTATTTCTTTACTTTTCTTTTTTTCTCTAAAAAAAAAAAAAAAAATCTTTTTTATCTTATATTTTTAAGCTAACAAATTTTTTTTTACAAGGGATGAATGTATGTTTTTTTATTTTTATGATGAATAATGAGTACATAGAACATAAATAACGAGAAGGAATTGTCAAGAAAATTTATTTATTAAAACAATCTAGAAGAAAGTAGACAAGCACTAAAATATTCGTTGTAATTTATTTTACTAGATAACATCTTTCATTTAATCAAATTGGAGGTAAAATAATTTTTATTTTAATGAAAAAATTTAATTGAATAACAAATAGATAAAAATTAATAAATATTTATTTCAATTTTCTTACTTTACTTTAGTAAGTTTCATCATCTGATATTTTATGTTTTAATTTTAGGGACACACAGGGGGATATACACGCCCGCTCCGGGGACCCCACATTTTTCTTTTGGTCACTTACGGGCGTGTGTACCCTGTGTGTCCCTGGTGTGACGTGTAATCCCTCCCTGTGTGACCCTCAAGGTTCACTATTTTTCACTATGCAGACCTGCTGCGGGCGTGTGGATCCCTCGATCATTTTTAATCATTTTTACTCGTTTAGGAGCATCATCTTATATTTTTAGAGTAGGGTTAAAATTTTTCGGAATATTAAAGGCTCCGGCCATTTTTTATTTAAAATAAATTTTATCACTCAGGTATTTATATATTTTATAGTTTCCTTTCATATCCCAACTTTTTTGTTCTTTATTTTGAATAATTATTCTCATTTCCAGTAAAACCTTTTAATTTTTATTAGTTTTATTCTTATTAATAAAATAAAGATTTGTGTATTGTGTACATGTTTTTATATACGTAACATTTGATAACGTTTTAAGTTTTATTTTAAAGATTTAAAATTAAATTGCTTTTGTAATAAAAGATTTTACAGTCATAATTTTTTAAAGTCAACATTATCTATTCTCAAAGACATAATTAATTTAAAGCCACATTTATTTGATAATAAAGTCTCTCCATCCGAAAACAATGTGATTTTCTTCCTTATCTCTTTTAGTAATTGGAGCTACTATGTATACATATATATAGCTATATATCATTGAAGATATTCTTTAATAGTTTCATGTAAAACATGGGGAGCTATAAAATTTCCATTAAACATCAACGAGTTAACTCTAACGTTGTACGATTATAAAATTTGAATAGAATATTTGAAACAATTTTTTTTCTCTCTATATTTGTTTTTATTTAATTTTATCTAAGAATTTGAGCATCTTAAGAAATTCAATGGAATAGAATAGAATTTAGAAAAAGGTTTTGTTTCCCATTGAAAAGCACATCGAGATAGGGTTATTATATATTATCAACTATTTTATATTAATTTTATATAAGGCCTAATATACAAGCCCGGATAGAAGGGGGGAAAGGAGATAATTACCCCCCCCCCCCCTTCCTCCTAGATTTGAGAAAAATATTTTTTTTTGGGAATTAGGCCTAAATTTTATTTTTAATATAAAATTTTAAAAATTTGATTTGTATATATATGAAATTATCAAATTTACGTCATTTCATACTAACAATCCGCCAATATTTTCTGTCTGGATCAAGGGCGGATGCAAGGGGGGGAGGCTAAATGGGATAATTATCCCTCTTCCCCTCCCGAGATTTGAGAAAAATATTTTTCTTGGAAATTAAACTTTAACTTAAAATTTTTTGGCGCAAAAGACGGGATGCGAACCCTTAATCTTTGGGACCATAAGCTAATGCTCTAGCCCTTAACCACAGGCCAAGGATAATGAATACCTTAAAAGAAATTATAGACTAATAAGGACACATTAGAGACAATTGCTGGAAACCTCCTAAAAAAAAATAAATTTATTAGGCTTGACGATTCTTCAGGAATAAAAAATTACTTGGGCAAATAAATAAAAATGATAAATTTATTTTTATTTACGCTTATATGCTTTATTTCAACAGAGTTTTTTGTCCTCATCAAACTTTTTTTTTGCACACATATTATTTGAGGGTGGAGGATCCTTTTAATCTAATACATTATCAAAAGGCCGCGATGTTCTTGAAAAAAGAAAATAAAGATATATCATTTAAAATTTTCTCTCTCTTCTTTGATACATTGTATAGTCCTATATAATATTGATAAAAATAAAGAGTTGATAAATTCGTGTTACTTATCCCGGAGAAAAAAAAAATGTCAATAGACTGTTGGAGATGAGAAGGACATCCATTTTGTCAAACTAATCCATCACACAATGAAAGACCGCCAGATGGCCGGTCACCACCTCCTATAGTTTTTTTTTTTATAGCTTTATATATATATATATATTTAGAGTCCACTTGGCTGCTTTTTTCAGATGACATTTAATCGATCATTATTGATGTAACAGTATTTTGTTTTTCCGTTCTTATTAATAATGGAAAAAAATCATCAATCACGATGGCATGTGCTCCCCCCCCCCTTGCCCCCTTCTCTCTCTCTCTACCCATCTATTTCTTTGAATCCGTTTGTGCTCTAGTTCCTTGTCAGAATGGGAATGGTTTGTGGGCCATAATTTCTTCTTCAATGCGACAACGGGTTCCACCCTCTTGATCGACATGCAAAACGGATGGGGTAAAAGAATGGACAGATTCCAAAAGCCAACCCCTCAACTGTTTTCATTGCGAGTTGTTTTTCTCCAGTTACACGCAAATTTGTTTGAATTAAAACATTAATTAATCAAAGTTTTTAGTTTTTCTTATTCTATTACATCACTATATTTAATGGGTTCGAAATTATCAAATTTACGTCATTTTTACTAACAATCCGCCAATATTTTCTGTCTGGATCAAGGGCGGATGCAAAGGGGGAGGGTAAATGGGGTAATTATCCCCCTCCCCCTCCCGAGATTTGAGAGAAATATTTTTCTTTAAAATTAAACTTTATTTTTGATATAAAATTTTAAAAATAATAACATTTGATTTGCATATATATTCTGATAAACAAGTACAGAATGCAACTTTAAAATATAGAAATTTCTTTATTTAATTTCAAATATTTTTTTTTTGACTATTCGAAACATTCGAACAAACTATACATGACAATATACGGTATGCTGTATCTCTACTTAAAATAAAAAATGTTATCTAAAAATTACATTTAAATTTCTGAACATATTCAAGCATTGTTATAATAAATTTTAAATAATACACTACTTACTGTACAATATGTGGATATGTTTCAAGTTTTTATTGATAAAATAATACACTTCATACGTATTACGATATTATCCTCTCATCTTCAGCTCTTTTTTGACATCTAAAACCCTGTTATGTTTTCAAAGAATTTCAGATAATTTTTTTTTTTTTTTTTTTAATAAAATTAATTTAATTTCGATATATGGCCTACATACTGGTATATTTGAATTAGATAACTTGTGAAGATGAAATATATCACTTAGACTTGAAGTGATATTTGAGATATAGCCTTATTAATTACTAGTATAAATTATATAATTTAAACTATTTATAACAATAATACAATTGAAAAAAAAAATTTAAATTGAAAACAACATTTCGGTCTTATAAGAACACACAATTCATAGTTTAATAATTTTTTTTTTTTTTTTTATTTACTTCAAAATACTTGTCATAAATATTTCACGATAAAAATATTATATATGGTGTCCCTGTTTTTTTTTTAACCTTTTGCTGATAAAAAAAAATATATGGACGTAAACCAAAAGATAAAAAAATAAGGTATAAAAATAAAAAAAGACTTAAAAAATAATAGATCCATAAAATATTTATAAAATTATTAATAAGTTTAATATTGTATGTATAGTACAGGATGATGCATTTATATATTTAAAATATATCTTTATAATTATATACTTTTTAGGCTTTTTATAGCTCTACGTATTCTGGTATTAATTGAAAGTCTGGTCTCTGTTATTTCATTTTATTATCCAGCTGACTTACCATTCCGCATTTTAAACCTCTTTTGTTTTATTAATTTTTTAAAAATATACATTTTTAAAATTGTTATTAATTATTGATAACAAAACAAAAAAAAACAAAAAAAAAAAAAAAAAATTCAATAACTCTCACTTCATAGGATCCATTTTATATAAATTATACGGAGATTGAAAATAACTTTTTTGTTATCAAGAGTTTAAAAAAATATTCCTTCGCCATAGATGATGATAAACATGTAAATCACTCACTTAAAGTTGCTAAATTGTCTTTACTCTATGAAAGCGTTGAGCCTAGTATAAAGGTCTCTTATCTGGTTAACGAGTAATCCCCTATACGTATAGGGCAATAAAAATTGTCTCTCTAATCGTCTAATGCCAATCTGACAGATTGATGTCTGCGGTTAATTTGCCCATCGCTCTAACATGTATACATTGCAACCTCTAAAAGCTAGATGTGTATCTTTATACAAAAAAAAGTTTTTACTACACAATTTTGTGCTTCTAAATATAGTCCTGGGTAACAAGCTAGGTTAATGGAAGCAACTGATTATTAATATTAGGGCACGTTGTAAACCTGGGCACATGTTAATTTAGCCTATATGATCGATATGCTGACTATCGGAAGTCGACTATTTTGGTATTAATATCAATTATAGCTCGACAAAAGGACTTTAATTTAAAATATAGATGTAAAAAAAAGCCATTATTTTATTAAAAATAAAGATCTCGAGAACGCGTAGATGAAGTTATATAATTTTTGAGTCAAAAAAACACTATACTCTCCTTCAAATGAACATCATTTTACTGATTTCATTGATTTTTCTATTGATTTCCTGTTTAGAGCAATATCGAATCGCTTCTTGATTTGTTTCACAAATATCTTGGACAGTTTGAGAAATGTTTTCATTATTATGGGAGTTTTTAATTATAGACCACATTTGTATTAATTATTTATCAAAAATATATTGATAAATAGCGTACAATGTTTTGACTGCCTATTCTGCAGTCGTTTTCAAGTACTGTGCACTTGCTCCGACTCAATTGAACTAACCTCTAAGGGATTTTATATACAATTACGTCAGCACCATCTACAATCATTCCCATCAAGTTAGACACCATCATCAAATTTTTTCATGTGCCTTTTTTTTAATTAATTAAACTTTCATAACCATTTTAAATTTTTTTAAATTCTAAAATAAAAAATAACGGACGATGACAGACATGACAGTCCAAAACAAGATTTCTCATTGGCTAGAGCACGGTACAATAATCGAGTAACTTGCCTTTAATAATTCATTTCTTTATTAAATCATTTTCATTCTTACATTAGTATAAATATTAGAGATGTAGTAGTCAATGTATGATACATGATAGTAAATGTAATTTGTGTGGCAACCGCTCAATCAATGGCATTGTCTGCTTGTCAGCCAGTCTTCTGTGTCAATGGGATCCACTCATTATGAACGCGAGAGAGGGGATGAGGTTCTTAGGGTGGGAGGCGAGCGAAGTCCCACCCACTTAAGAAGCTCTCAGTCATGAGCTGTCATCCGATCGAGAACATGATCAACCCATAAGAAATTCAAGGAGATCGTGTTCCTGTGAAGGCGCTGGCTCAATAGGAGGGGAGAAATGGGTGGAGTTTCGCTCTCCAGTTTGCTTCAATACCCCCACCTTGCTTCTCAAATCTGGCTGCTTGTAGCTGGGGAAAATAAGAGAAGAAAAGCCCAATCATAGCAATCTTTAATCCTGAAAATTATCAAATTTCTTAATAATCGAGTCTCTGATTTCTCTCAAATCTAATATGACATTTTCAATTAGTAAAATGATGAAGAGAATCCATTTTATCATTTTTGTCAATACTAATAATTCTTTGGTAAAATTTCATCAAACTTATATTTAAAAAAATATATATATTGAATTACATAAAATAATTAGTTTCGGCTAAAGGTCAAATATTTTCTTAAAACAGCAAGAATAAAAATATTGTTATAATGGCAAATAGAAATATAGCACCGCGAGAATTGGAATTTCAGAAATCTCACCCCCCATTGAATGTCAGATTCCACCAAGTCTTCGAAAAAGATCTTCAACAAAATTAAAAAAAAAAAAAAGGTTCACACTATCATAAGGTTCAACTTCCCCGGATCTTTGGGGAGGGAAAATGCTTTTCTAGAATTCGAAAAATGGTAATAAATAACATTTACTAAGAGACTAGCTATTCAAGAGACCAACTTGAGGGGAGGGGAATGGGTCATTTACTAATATATAATATTTAGGCCTATATCTATACATGTATATAAATGTAATTATAATGATGATGAGTATAATTTAATTTAACTTTCTTTATTTTCCTGGTAGTACATATTTTAATTGTTATACAAAGATAATATAAAATATTTTAATATTCAATTGGATAAAAAAATTATATTAAATAAATAACGAACAAAATTGTCAAATGTCAGTCCAAAATAAACTTTCTGATAGGCTAAAGCAGACACAATCTTATTAGTATAAATATAGGGATGTAACATGAAAGCGACTAAAAGGGGAGGGGGTCTAAAAAGCTTACGTAATACTTGAATGATAATTTACACGCATTTAATTTTCTAGTATCTAATTTCAAGTGTCAGTTGCCATTAGTTGTCACACGATTTAAAATTGATATTCTATTCACCCCCTCCCCAATTGCCAGTGGCGCTTTTAATTAACTTGTTCAATATCAAATTTAATTCTAGTGTTTTAATTCAACCCAATAATAGAATTTACTTCTACATTAAGTTAATGACAAATGGAGAAAAGAGACTTTTCTAAACTTAACTTAATTCTAAACTTATTTATTTATTTATTAATAAAATTATTAAATTGATGTTTATAGAACAAAACAGAACCTCTTCTGTAAAAGCAAAGGTTCTCAATATAATAGGCCGGATGGCGATGGTTTGACATTGAAATAATAATTTTTTGCTAGTTATTTATTCTATAAATAAAATTACTAATCAGTAGGGCTCGGATTTATAGGCACTAAAAATCTTTAAAATAGGCAGGCAACTAAGCACTAAAAATTATTAAAATAGGCACTTAAAAAGGCATTTATTGTAAAAATAGGCACTTAAAAAGGCAGAAATTAAGAAATAATATAAAAAATTTTAAAAATTGATGTCTTATTTTTGGTAATCTGGTGTGACTGTTCGCACAGCACACAATTTTTTCTTAATTTCGGTAATTTAAAGGCGCATTCTGTACTTGTTTGCTAGAATTTAAATAGAAATCAAATTTTTAAGTACTAATTTTTAAAATTTTACATTAAAAATAAATTTTTTTTTTCGAAAAAAAAGTATTTTTTTTTTTCAAATCTCGGGGGGGGGGGGGCGGAGTAATTACCCCCTTTAATATTTTCTTGATAATTCAAAAAATTTTAAATTTAGGCTATGTATAGCTCGTAAAAAATTGAAATTGGCTATTTGAACTTAAAGTAGGCACTAAAAAAGGCATTTATAAATGAAATAGGCGCCAAAACCCAGAATCGGCCAAAATAGGCATTATAGGCACTAACAAATGCCTCTTATTTTATTCAGAATATCATGAAACGTATACATATTGGCCTAAATTTTAAGCCATAAATTAAAAAAAGGCAAATAGGGCGAAATCCGAGCCCTACTAATCAGATAGAGAAAAAAAAACGTTATTCTTCTATTCTTCTTATTATTATCATTCGCCTGAGAATTGCAAGTCTTATGAGTAATGTGAATTTTTGGAAAACGTTAAATACTAATAGAAATGTTATTTTTTAATTTGTAGGGCGGTGTCGCTAAGAAGAATGGTCACGTGACTGTTGAATTCAAACCATCATTCGCTGCAGCACCAAATTTGGATGTGTGGACTTGGGAAAACAATCCTGTAAATATCAGTTGCCTGGCAGAAGCCATTCCTAATGCCACATACACCTGGAAGCTCAATAATTTTGAGATCCGGACCGAGAGAGAGACCACAATCAAGGAGGTTATTGAAGGACCACGCAGCATCCTCATGGTGAGTCCATTCTATTTTTATGTGAAAAAGCTGTGTGATGGTTCTAACATAGGCCTGCGACACGTTCGGCAACCATGGAATGAATAGGAAAAATATGCTATTTTTTTTATTCACAAGGAAGGAAGCAGGTGCAGCCAAAATTAAAGCCTCCGATTTTGTTACAATTAATGAGACGTTTCGAGAAAACTTTATTTCCTCATCATCAGTCTTTCCTACACAAGAAATACACATTAATATAGAATAGATAGAAAATTTTTTTTAAACAATATACTTCATTGGTTATTTTTTTTATTTCCTGGCTTTTTATTTGTACATGGTTTAAACAAACAATGCCTATTAAAATTTTTCTTTTCTTACCCTCAGGTTCCTAATCACTTTTTTAAAAACCTTTATTTTAATTCTTTTCGGCATCTTATAGAAAAGAACAAAAACCTAGACCTATTTGCATACCATGTCAGATTTTTAAACAGTCCTATAAATTATTTAGGTATAATGATAATTTATTATTTACAAATTTTTCTTGTTCTTGTAAAAACTTTTTTTATTTACCTGTGTATAAAATTTTCTACAAATTATTATAAAGTATAGCTCCTTCCCTTCAAGCCTAATAATGATAAGTAAGACAAGAAATACAGATATTATATATTATCCAAACAAACAGCTATAATAAAACCAGACAGAGAGTGGAGTTTAAGTTTCATACCTTTGATTAAACACTATATATTAATTCATATTTTGATAATGGACTAAGAATATACACATCGTATATATCGACGGTGTTATACAGAGCAATTGTTTAAATTAAATGCCAACAACAGTTCGTGAGTCCTACCTACCCACCTACCTCTTGTGATAATTGAATTCACTCTCATTTTCCAGTGGTAGTAGTTGTAGCATTCAATGCTTGCTTGCTCTATTATTAATATTAATAGTATAATTATTGCAGAGACGTATCATCGTTTGGGTTGAAATTGGAAAATATTTTTGTTATAATTTGAATTAAACCAGCAAACTTTTTGATTCGCTGGCCAGTTTAACAATAAATCGATTGCAGCAAATTCAAACAAAGCTACTATATGCGAAGATGCAGATAATTTTAGAAACAAAAGAGCGATTACATCTACGTTTATTTCGTTTATTAATCACTTCAAGCCGACGTTTCGGTCAGATATACGTTCTAATAGTTAGTCTCTACTAAAGCTCGAGAAATTAAAGCGTCTAATGCTCTGCTGAGGATCTCGCTATCTTTGTGAAAATTGACAGCGGAACTATCATATGAATGGATGAAACATTTCTATTAAAAGCCTTTTTATTGTAATGGGTTCTGAAGATAGAATTTTGATATTTTCGAACTTAAGATGATACATTATAAATGCACCGAAACGTTTCCAACTGATTGGTAAAAACTTTGAGCATTTTTTCTTGGTTTCATACATCCTTCACTGAATAAATATTAGAAGTAGAATAAAAATAGAGAGCAGCTAATTATATCTTCGTTTATTATTCCCTCAGTGCTGACGTTTCGGTCCTGTTTAGGGCCATCCTCAGAGCATTGGGGCTGTCATTATCAATTTCAAAATTTCACCTATATTAAATACTGTTGGTCGATTTTACATTCAACTAACATATGTATATTTTTTTGTATATGAGTAGTAGGTGAGAAGTTTTACAATGGTAAAGTCTGCGAGTGAAATTTTGTGACTGTTCTCACCGAGTTCAGTTTATGAATGATAATGACAGCACTTATGCCCTGAGGATGGCCCTAAACAGGACGGAAACGCCAGCACTGAGGGAATAATAAACGAAAATATAATAAGCTTCTCTCTCTTTTTATTCTCCTTCTACTATATCAATTAACCGGCTATACAAAAGGGGGCTCGCTGGTATAGCGGGCTAGGGTGTCGGCTTTCTACAAAGAAAATTCCTGCTCAAATCCTCGGCGTGCGGAATTTTTTCATTAAATAAAAATATTTATTAAATCCTCAAGCAGGCACTGGATCAGAATATATATCTCACCACAATAACCCCCAGGTAACTCTTTGAGGAGAGGGAGTTACTAGCCCGTCCAATGGAAGGGAGGTAAAGAAGGTTCCCTCTCAGTGACAAAAGGAGTACGCTACCCGCCGGTGCTGAGAGAGTCCCTCCTCAAACTAGGACATCCTCCCTAGCATAGAAGAAGTTGGATAAAAGGACCCGGGTGGAAACCAGAAATAAGGATTAGTTCACTAGTTATAATTAAACGCAGGAGGAAGAGTTAGAGATAGTAAATGATGTAACTTCACGAGGTGCCGGTAGATGGCTACGATCAAAGGCCGGCTGAGTTTGAGGTGTGTGTCTTCGTGCACAGAAACACCTCAGGTAAATAACTGGGGATCCTTATAGGAATTTCAAATAAGAATACTAATATTGTTAATAATTTTTGTTTTAATCTCGTTTTGAAAATTTCACAAACGGAATCTAAACTACGATACTTCTTAAATCTTTTTATTTATATTCGTAAATATTGAATAATTAATTAATCGATGATTAAGTTAAATCTTGTTCGTTTGTCTTGAACGAGATATTTCTCTCTCTCTCTCTCTTTGCTAACTCTTGTTTGACTTTATGTTAAATTAGAAAATCTTTACCCCTCAATAACTTTATATTTCTGATGATGAAGGAGGAGGGGTTCTCTTTTTTGAAAGGGTCTTCCTGGACTCTCGTCTCTTATTTACATAAGTATTTTTTTTTTATCTAGCAGAGAGTTTCTTAACAAATTGAGTAAGAATTATTTTCAATGGGAAGGGAAAGGCAGAACATGATTTATGGATTTCAATATATGAAATGTGTTGTGTAGCTCGGGAATCAATTTAAAACGAGATGCGAAGAGGAACGGATAGAAAACAAATATTTTTGAATCCGGAAAATTTTATTTACTTTTTTTTTGACTTAAGTTGTTTGTGCATCCATTTTGTTCTTTATCATATTTATACCTGGCCTCTCTCTGTTTTCTTTTCATTCATATAAATCAGATGACTTTAAAAAAATAGATATTTTCAAATAAATAAATCTTTCTATATTTTAATTCACTTTCCTTAGGGATCGTTAGAAAATTCCGGAAATTTTCTATATATTTTCTTTTACAAAGATTCAAAAGAATAAAGATGAGCTTTTTTTTCTTTCCGTGACATCTCTTTGAGGTTTCTATTGAATCTATTATTAAAAGTAAAGAAATGAAATATTTATACTGAAGTCACAAAATTCCTTCTATTATAATTATTTATCTTTTATAAGAACAATCATATCATCTTATTATAATATAAAACCCTAGCCATTTCCATTGTTTACCATTCTCTCTCGCTGATTGGTTAGAGTGAGAGGAAGCAGAGTTAGAGAGGGAAATTTAAAACAAAGTCTCTACTCTAATGGTGGCTCAATCCTATAGTCACTTAGTATATCCAGTTTATTTTTAAAAATATTTTTTATTTACCCTTAAGTATTTTTTTTTTTTTAAACATTCACACTTTTTTCTCATTCACACTCACACTCACACAGACATTCACACTGTCTTTTCGGCAACTCAGGCCATATAAGACATTTACGATAACCGTTATGAATTTATATTATTTAGGGTCCAGGCATTCTTATTTAAGCCATTTGGTATCCAATTGGCTTAAATAAAATCATCGGACTGCCTGGGGTCCGAACCCGCGACGTTTGGTATACGAGGTTAGCACGCTAACCTCTACTCCAAGCCCCGAGGGCTACCCTTAAGTATAACAGAAAAATAAATTTTTTAACAACTTTGTCCTGATGATGGAAGAATTTTAGACCTCTAAAAGTAGACAAGGTGTAAATAAAATATTTCCGACTGTAAAAGAAATATTTTATCTTGTATTTAACTTTCAATAGGCCTACCTCTAAAAAAAAATTATTAAATTTTTAAAATAAAATTTTACATTATTTATTTTTAACTTTGCCCATCAACCGTAGGTTGGGCAGGTAAAGTTTTTTTTTTTTTTTATAAAAAACATTCACACTTTTTTCTCATTCACACTCACACTCACACACACATTCACACTGTCTTTTCGGCAACTCAGGCCATTTAAGACATTTACGATAAACGTTATTGTTTTAATATACATATATGGGGTCCAGGCATTCTTATTTAAGCCATTTGGTATCCAATTGGCTTAAATAAAATCATCGGACTGCCTGGGGTCCAAACCCGGGACGTTTGGTATACGAGGTTGCACGCTAACCTCTACACCAAGCCCCGAGGGCTGGCAGGTAAAGTTAATGTAATTTTACATCTGATGGATGCCGAGTTTGGATTAACGTGTCAAAAACTTTTGTATTTTTGTTTTATTTATTATTTCCTTACTAATTGTATGTGATAAAGTGGAGACAAAAAATATTAAATGATAAATTAACTAACTTTTAACTCAGCGTCATTAAAATAATTCTCCATTTACAAAATCAACTTAATTAAAAATAATTTCCAGGTAATTCCACAAGATAATCGTTATTTTGGACGATATCTCTGCAAAGCGACCAACAAACATGGTTTTGCAGAGCATGCTATCGAATTGAAGAAAGCCCAAAGGCCGGGAAATGTCCTCCAGGCGACGATGGTCGTCGTCACAGGTACATTTGCAAAATAATAAAAATCGTATTATTATTTGATATAATTTATGGTATGTTTGTTTTTGTTTTTTAGCCACCACGATTACGTTTGCCTTCGTTGGTCCAGCAGAAACAGGTGGAATGCCATTGCGAGCTTATGCAGTGCAATATCGTGAGGAACGCAAGACATGGAACGAGGCTATGAACAAAACATGGACAGTCGGTAAGCTAATATAGATTTAATTTAATTTAGCCCCATTCTCCTCTTGCGCGTTAATCATTTTAGCTTACACATAGGAAAAAAATTAATTAAAATTTAATTAAGAAATTGATTTAAATTTTTTTTTTATTCAAATATCCTACTCTTATCTTTCTAAAATAACTCCATCGTAAATACGTAGCCTATATTTGTATTTATTACATTTAGCCCTAATATTTTGTAGTATCTTGAATTTAAAATTTTTTTATGGCGCTTCGACACTGCTAACTACAGTACTATCTTCAATTAAATCTCTGGAATATTATTATTTTTTCCCCCGGAGTTTTTTTTTTTTTTTATCTACTCATGATATTCATTCCAAATCCACCTCTTTGAGTATTTATTTTGAACTTTATTTTGGTTCCAGATTCGCCGTATATCCTAGAAGGCTTAGAACCTCAGAAGACATATGTATTCCGATTCGCCGCTAAAAACGACGTCGGCTATTCTGAATGGGCTGCCGATGTACAAAGAACGATGCCGAAAAGATCCAGTCCTGAAGAGCCTGCCATTTTAAGAGCGGGGGGCCCCACCGACCCGAATGAAGTGGTCGTATCCCCCTATGCAGACAAATTCCATCTGAATTGGAATGCCCCAGCAGACAACGGCGAGCCTATCGACCATTATCAAATTAAATTGTGCCAGGTACTATAAATATTAGAAGTATTTTAAATTAGAAAAATATTTTTTTTTTTACTAATCTATTTTTTTTTTTTGTTTCAGGTGCAACGTAATCAGGGTTCTTGGATCGAATTGGAGGAGAAATGTCGGACCTTAAATGTACAGTCGACAGACCACACAAGCCAAGAATTGCGAGAATTAGAATCCGATACACATTATCGGATCGAGTTGCGAGCACATAATAGTATCGGCTATAGCTCGCCTGCACAAGAAGTCTTCAAGTCTGCAAGAGGTAAGATCTCAACAGCCCTTAAATTCCATTTAACTAAATTTTTCTTGTGAAGGAAAATAAACAATCATCCTGGACTGTCTTAATTTTATTTTAATTCAAAATTTTTGTTCAGAAAGTACCGAAATATTCTTTTCAAAAAATAAGAAAATAAAAAATGAAACTCTTCTTTATTAGCTGGATCATTTATTTATTAGAGATTAATTTTCTTAGATTCGTATTAATGGGGTGGTTTTCGTTTTCCTTCCTCAGGAAAAGTGAATAATTTTACCGTGGGAATCATTTTTGTGACTGTCTCCGTCTCTTTCGCAATTAACCCATTTATGCAAATGCATTATGCGATTTGAGAGGGGAAATATTGCCCCTTTATCTTCCAGTGGAGGGGAGAATGAGGGAGAGAGTTTGCTCTCCCCTCCACTTGAAATAGACAGGATGCGGAACTTGGCGACCTTGCTCTTGCTGATTCCACCTGCAGTAGAGTGATGTTTTCAATGTAGGATACTCTATGCATGTCGGCTCCGTCAAAATTCATTACTTCTAAAATAAGGAGGCCACTATGGGTAAATTTTTAGCTACAAATATTTTTTTCAATATTTATTTTATACAGTATTAATACTTGGAATAGTGTCATTCTTGTCGCTTTATACAAAGCTATAAAGTTTAGTTTTCATGATTTAAGCAGGAAGAAAGGCTAAATTATTTTTCTTCAATAGATCCTCAGTTTATTTTTTCACACATTTGATTAATTTCCTTTCATACACCCTAACATCCATTTCATCCATTATATTACGAACAGTGAATTTTTTAATATTTTTGACAGGACCACTAATTGCCATTTAACAATTTCCGATAATCTTATTACTAGGCCTATTAATTTTTTATATTATAATATATAAATTATCCTCTAAGAAAATTTTCCTAATTGATTACTTTTTTGATGACCTTTTTGAGACATGGGTCAAATTTTTGTTTATATTTTTTTTAGTACTAACTCGTGGGTCACTAATGCCCATTTGCATCATAGTTGAGTTTAAAAATTTTTAACTGAGTATTTATAAATCTAAACATCTTTAAAATTCACTTGTCAATTGGATTGTCTACCAATCCAGGTGAAATAAATAGAGACGGGGTCTAAATGGCATTCGCTGCCGAAAAAGACCTGAAATAAAAAATGAAATTTATTTGGCTTAACGGGTGATTTGACGATTTAAAAATTTTTAGTGTGATTAAAAATTTTTTAAGTGTTTGCTGCAAATGTTAATAAGTGTGTGTTTCTGTGAGTAGCAATCGTGGGTCAGTTAAAAAGCTTGCGTGGGTCAGTGTCTGATCCACAGGTCATAGCTTCGCCATCAATGACTTAGGGTAATACCCCACATAGTGGGGCTAATCGATTCCATCGATAGGCCGGACCTTATTATTCAAAAACTGTATTTTTTTTTTTTAAATCATTCATTTCATCATTTTTTTTTTTTTTTTTTTTTAATTGGGTTATAGTGAAAAACTAAATTAAAACAAAGCCGGACTATCCGAAATATTACTGAAAACATAACATTATGTATAAAAAATTTTATTTTATTTTATTTTTAGTTTTTAAAACATACAATCCCAAATTCTATTGTTTTGTACCCTTTCACGAATGTACTATTTTCAAGATTAGAGGGAACCAAACTTTTTTATCTAATTGACGAGGGAGAGAGGGGAGGGGGGAAACAAATTACATTTTTGAAGAGAATAAATTTAATAAATTTTTTAAAAGACCCAAATTATTTATTTAATAAAAAAGAGCTCTGAAAGAAATATTCAAAAAGATTTAGGATTTAGATTCAAGGATATTTGTTACTTTACAAATACAGTTGGCCTATATTTAAGCTCGAAAGTAGCATGTTTGCTAATTAAAGTGTCAACCATTTATATCGATACAGCTATTATGTAATCGGTCTTATTAGAATATGTAAAATAATTTTTTTTTCATCATCGGAAATTTGTTAATATTTATTTTGAGAATGAATGGCATCATATATGCAAACATAGGCGTAGCCAGGGATCTTTCCCGGAAATTCAATAGCATTTCAGCTGAAAAATAACAAATTAAATTGTAAAAGGAATGAAGGTCGATTAATCGCAAAAATTTTTCTCTTTTCTCTTTTTTGCCCTTTTCCTACTCCAAATTTTAAAAAATAAAATGAATAAAAAAAATCACACTTTTTAAAAGATAACAATACATATTCAATTAGAGAGCGAGATAGAATTTAAAATGCGATTCGCGTTAAAACAATTGCTTGCCTCAAACATCGTAACTTGATCACGTCCTTTTTTTAGTACTCTCGTCAGAGGAGAGAGAAAAGTAAGAAATTAATTTATGGATAAAACGTATTGAGGCAAAGTTTTTGTTTTCCATTCTACATTCACACTTACACCCCCCCCCCCCCCCACACACACACACATTGACATTCACACACTCGTCAGCCTCTGTTAAATTTTAATTGGATTCGCATTTGATGTCAGCCAAACTTCAATAAGCCTCTATAATATATATCATAGATTAATATTCATATAAGATTAATGAATTGAAACTAAATTTCACTCTGAAATTACTTTTAGAATTGGGATTCCATTTGATTTAGTAATAAAATTAAAATTAAAAGATTATTTGATTTATATTCAATCATCATTTTTTTAAATATAAAATAACTGTATATAAAATTAAGGGCTGCATCAGTAAGATTAGGAAATTTTTTTATTATAATAAATAGTGATAAAAGGACCTCAAACGAAAAAAAATCTGGTGGGAGTGGTCGCACAGCACACAACTTTCCCTTACCTTTGGTAATTATTTTAATTCATGTTGTAAGCCTCTCTAGGGAGACGCGAACTAATCTAAGGGGAGGCGCGAATATTGGCCCCCAAGATCAATTTCCAAATGATTGCTACAGTAGTTTTATATAATAAAATAATAAATATGAATAAATGGAAAAAATATTTGTATATAAATTTATATTTTTTAGTATTAAAAATTTTTGTTTTTGTATTATTTTATTAAATGGGTGGGAGGGGGGGGCGTCATACGATTAAATATTTTTAAGAGAGGCGTTGTAACATAAAGTTTGGAAACCACTGATCTATTATAATTCAATTTATGAAGTTTCTCAATTATTTAATTTATTTGTTTTTTTGTTTTTTAAATGAAAAAAACATTCACACTTTTTTCATTCACACTCACATTCACACAGTCTTTTCGGCAACTTAGGCCATTTAAAACTTTGACGATAACCGTTATGAATATATATTATTTGGGGTCCAGGCATTCTTATTTAAGCCATTTGGTATCCAAATGGCTTAAATAAAATCATCGGACTGCCTGGGGTCCGAACCCGCGACGTTCGGTATACGAGGTTAGCACTCTAACCCCTACACCAAGCCCCGAGGGCTTTAATTTATTTAAAATAGCTTAAATAATTGACCGTAACCAAGTTTTGCTTCCCCTTTTCTCCAGTTAGAGGAGAACGAACGAAGAAAAATGAAAATTTCTTGTTTCTTAAATATTAAATATTAAATTATTCTCTTTTTAATTATCTTCTTCTTAAAAAAATAAAAATCTTCTTAAAAATTAAGCCTATATTGTATTTTAAAATTCATCCAAGTTTTTTAATTCAGTTATAAACGGGGCTGTAATTAGAAAATTATACATATTCATTTCTATTAAATTTGAATAAAATTTCCTTTCCCTTTAAAAGAGAGAGAAAATGACACCCCTAATAAAATCTCGAAATTAATTGAATCAGTTTTATTTATTATTTCAAATACCCTCCAGTTCTCTCTAGTTGATTGCGTGTCTCTCTAACATCAAGTTATTCAAGAGTTACTCAATCCAGGTAGTTGAATGGTTTAAGAAATTTATCACCAGGCATTAAATTGCATAAAATTTTCGCTAACCCCTTGTTTTATCGTCTCCGGACTTTCCACCCCCCTCTACTTGGTTTCAGATAATAAATCGACGATAGCCACATCTAATAACACAATAGGAACTTTATTCTCATATATTTCATACTTTATTATCTATTATTATTTAATCCGAGCTTCTGCTAAATTATCTTCTTTCTTTTTCTCTTATCTTAATATATTAAATAACTTTCAAAATTAAAATTTCTTTTTCTTCTTCTAAACTAGCTCGTATATTAATTTTCGAAATAATTATTTGTCTATTATTGGGTGAATTCAAGAGCGTAATAATGATAAATAATATAATACTATGTATCATCGAAAAGTTTTTTTTAAATTTCAAGTCGATAAAAAGTCGACGCTTCAATTACAATTACTTTAAATTTCTGTCAAAATTATTTGATTAAAAAAAATCATTTTGTATAAATATCCACCGTCTAACAACTTATCATACCGCGCAATTGAAATTTTGAATTTCAATTCTTTTTGAAACTCTGTATTATATATTTAGGAGACTCATGGCTACTCGGATAAGCTGCGGATTACGAATCTAGAGTTGCTATACAACTCGGGTTCAAATCTCAGTTGCCGTGAAAATTTTCAAACATTGCCAATGTTTCTTCCGTCTCTCTGTAATTGGAGTTAATCTCTTTTGAGAGACACACAGGCACGCCTGCAGCAGGTCTGCATAGTGAACCTTGAGGGACACACAGGGATACACACGCCCGCATCAGGAACACACACAATTTCAATTTAAAAAAAGGAAATGTTTTTCTTTTAAAAAAGTCTAATGAAATGAAGATAGTTGATTAAGGCCTATAGCCAAATCGAATAGATATCTTAACTTAATTATATCATTCCAAGCGGTGTAGAGTAATCAGTTTTAAACATAAATTTGGCTTTGTTTTATTATTTACTCTCCCATCATATGTCGTCCAAACTGAAAAGCGAAAGATAAATAAACTATTATATATAAAAGCAAACATAAAAGGTTTTAATTATTTAACTACCTTACATTTTAATAATTTTTTTCGCAGATAGGGGGAACCCCGGGGCCTGGACCCGGGGCGCTCTAACCTAATCTAAATCAAATCTAATTTGCATGACTAAAATTTCAATTAAAAAAAAAAATAATTTTCATGGAATGTTTTCCTTAGCGGTCCCTTTAATCTCAAATCTTAAAATTATAATCAAAAAAATCATTTTCTTGAAATTACGGGCCTTTTGAGCTCCAAGCCAAATTCCTAATGAAAAAAAAAAAAAAAAATTAAATCAATTGTGAATCAATAAAATTTAGATAGAATAGATAGAAATTGTCAATTTATTTCCTAAAAGGTATAAAAAATAAAACTATTATAAATAGCCTTTTGCATAATAAAAAAAAGATATGGGGGGGGGGAGGCGTTGAGTCTGTCTTCGACCCTTATTCTACATTAATTCTGGTATTACATGAATTAAAAATTATTTTAACTAGGAGCTTTCAATTTCCGAACCGAATTATATAATTTGGATTTTTTGATTTAAGTGGTAGAGGTAGGAAATAGGTAGAATATGGAACTTTGGTCCATGTCTCATTTAATTCAATCAAATCTCCTCACAACATAGGCTTAATATTTTTTTTTTTATTATTATTAAATTATCTGGAAAAAAGAGAAGATTTTTGCCATCATTGTCATCGTTTTTAAGAGTTCTTTCTTTCGTTTTTTTTTTTTTTTTTTTTGTCTTCTGTAGTCCACTTTTAAATTTATCGCCTCCTAGAACGAACGAATGAATGTAACATTCTGTCACCCTGAGCTGAGATTACAATTGTTTTGAATTTTACGGCAATATCTTTGTGTGTGGCTGGCAACTTTTTTGTTATCAACTCACGTTCTACCAGAAAATAAATTCTCTCGTGTCCTTTCGCTAATATTATAAAAGCCGTCCGCCGTTATCGGATTTTCTCCTTCTTTTTTAAGTCTCTCTCACCACTTTTTCATTTCTCATCTTCTATCTTGTATTGATTCATTTTCTGGAATTTTAATTGGCTAACAAGAATCAATTGATTATTAATATCCTATTTGAATTTTGCTCAAAGGGTTTTTTTTTTAATATTCGATAATCCTTAAATATTGAATTTTCTGTCAATGGGTTTTTTGAAAAAAAAAAAAAAAAAAAAAAAAAAAAAAAAAAAAATTTCAAAACATTTTTCCATAGATAATCTGATAAACAAACTCATTATTCATTCACTCAATGAATTAGAATTAATGTTATAAACTGATTAACAATTTGCTCTCTTTTCGATACTTTGAACTCAAAGTAGACTAATCACTTGGAAATTTCTCTTAAACAGACCAAATCTCAAAAAACGATCGTCTTGAAATTTCGACCGAAAATCAGAATAATTCTGACTCGTGACTAAGAGAGAAGACACTAGCTGCCTGGTCCCCGAATTCGCTTCCCGTCCCAAGCGAGAAAAAATTTATTTGAATTGGCTACCAATCATTTGAAATAAATAGGCTCTAAATGGCCTTAGATGCCGAAAAAGACCTTAAAATAATATAAATAAAAAAAAGAATAATACTGATTATTATATTATTATTGTTATTTAATTATTAAAGGTTTAGTTTCATTTTAGGGAGAATAAGTAGTGGAATATTCACAGCAGACATTTTTGTCTTTTTCTTCTTTGATTATTTCAAAAACTATTCAGTTTTCTAAAAAATGTCAAAGATTAAAAACTTTTTAAAATAGAGTAATTTATCATAATATGACAAAGAAAATTGAAAATTTCAAAATTTTTGAAAAAAACTTTTCAAGTAAAGTACTACTTCCAGGTGACGTATTTACTCCAAAAGTTGATAGAAATCTACAATTTTAGTGCAAGGAGTATATACCAAATTTCATCGATCTGGCTGCTTTGGTTTTTAAGCAATCGTGTTCACATACACACATAGACACACACACACTCACAGACATAATTCCAAAAGAATATACGAGAAAGTTTTGGGGAAGTCATTCCCTATTGATTTTTTTTTTACTTTCTCTTACCTATGTATATATGTAATATATATATAGAGAGAAAGTATTGGA
This sequence comes from Euborellia annulipes, assembly GCA_023213315.1. Classification (NCBI taxonomy): domain Eukaryota; kingdom Metazoa; phylum Arthropoda; class Insecta; order Dermaptera; family Anisolabididae; genus Euborellia; species Euborellia annulipes. The sequence continues at coordinate 10,940 of JAKCPI010011186.1, read as the reverse complement.
TTCATGTCAAAAATTCGATGTCGAGATTTTGATGGATCTTCACGTTTTGAGGTTCCCTGAATCCAAAAAAGTGGTTTTCGCGACATGGTCTGTCTGTGTGTCTGTGTGTGTGTCTGTGAACAAAATATCTCAAGAACGAAAAGAGGACAAAATCTGGACATCGAATTTTTGACATGATCGCAATAATTTCTCTCTCTATATATTTCATATATAGGGTACGAGAAAGTAATAGTGTGCTGTGCGACGAGTCACACCAGATTACCCCCCCCCCGAGAAACACCTCTGGATCCGCCCTTGGCAGAAGCTAATGCTCTATCTCTTAGCCCAAGGTCAAGGGCCACTTTTATGATTATATATAGGCCTATTTAAAAAAAAATGTATTCCTTGTCTTCCTTTTCTGGTCTAAATCCCTTGATCTTCACGAATAATATTAATTAGATTCTTTTTACAGGTAGGTCCTAAGTTACATTAAAAAACGCTTTGATGAAATGGTTATTTTTAATAAATCTCGTAATCCTATATAAAAAAAATTTAATTCTAATTAATAATATATTTTTTTTTTTAAAGAATCACAAGTGAGAACAAGAGGGAGTGAAAAAAATACAATAAAATCTTTTGATAATCCGTTCTTTTAAAAAGCGCGTTAATGCTCAAACATCAAACGAAAAATTAAAAAGTTTCGTTTGTCTGCTGCATATGCATTTTTAGAACTGTCTCTACATAGTATGAAATTAACGCGACTGCTATGAAAAACATAAAAGGAAATGAATCCCACGCTCCCATTTTTTTTTAGTTAGCTAGGTATGTCTAATTATAAAATTCTATTCTCGTTTTAAATAAATTAAATTATCAAAAACAAGTTTAATAACGTTCAAAACTAACAAATCGGGTTAAAAATTAATTTTTTTTAATTACCAAAAAGGGCAGGATATGAGTTTTATTTTTTTTTTTAAACATTCACACTTTTTTTCTCATTCACACAGTCTTTTAGGCAACTTAAGGCCATATAAGACTTTACAATAACCGTTATTTATGATAATATACACATATTAGAGGGTCCAGGCATTCTTATTTAAGCCATCTGGTATGCAAATGGCTTGAAATAAAATCATCGGACTGCCTGGGGTCCAAACCCGCGACGTTCGGTATAGAAGGTAGGCACGCTACCAACTACACCAAGCCCGGGGCTATGAGTTTTATTAAACTGACTTTTCATTTTATGAGTCTGGTGACCACCATCAGGGACGTGGCAAATAAGTAACTTCTATAAAAACAATTCCAACTAAATTTAGTCAATTTGTACAATTGACATAATTTTCATTCTTGCACATATTTTTAACCCCTTTTTTTTACAAATATATTAAATAACAAATAAAGAAAAATTAGTTTGGAAATATTAATGATTACTTGTGTAGCTACACTAGGCAGATAAAATTTAAGAAAGTCAAATAAAAAATGAGACTTCGTCTTTTCTTCGTCCATAAATATTATTTTTTTCTTTCTCGTACCTCTATATATATGTTAATATAGGAGAGAAAGTATTGGATTCATGTCAAAAATTCGATGTCGAGATTTTGATGGATCTTCACGTTTTGAGGTCCCCTGAATCCAAAAAAGTGGTTTTCGCGACATGGTCTGTCTGTCTGTGTGTCTGTGTGTCTGTCTGTCTGTGTGTCTGTGAACAAAATATCTCAAGAACGAAAAGAGCTAGGAAGTTGAAATTTTATATTTAAGTTAGGCACCCCCATGGGACGTGACACGAAGCTTTTGAACAAAATCAGCCAAAAAGTACTAGTACTTTACTGATGCACTTTTTCAGTTTTTTTCGATTTTCTCAAAATTTGCTCCAACGATTTTTTTTAAAATTCAAAAATCAATTATTTTTTAGATTCTCTATAAAATGTATATTCTCATTTTGTGATTGAAATCTTCTGAAGACCACTTTACTCTTGTTCTTCATAGGAAAGATAGGAATTTCTCCTATGGTTGCTATGGTAACAAAATATAAATATTTTTTCCATACTTATATATTTTACATCTTGAAAATCGAATGTACCGTACTGTCGGCAACTAAATACATGTCGACACAAAAAATCTGGGAGACAGCACAGTACACAACTTTCGATTACCGAAGGTAAGAGAAAGTTGTGTGCTGTGCGCCAGTCACACCAGATTTTTCTTTTTTAAAATAATCTAAATATTTTTTGTGTTTACAATCCAACCTAGTTGGTGGGGGGGGGGGGATTCTCCCTTAGCTACGCCCCGAGATACTCGAACTTCTATAAAAAATTTTTGCCAACGAAAACAGACAAATCAATAAAAAACAGATACTAAATTAAAGTCTCCACAATCCCCCACACTATCCACCTCCTTTATCAGGGCCGGCGCAGCTATTCTGCCGCCCTAGGCAAGATGTTTTTTTGCGCCCCCCCCCCAAAAAACTTTAAAAAATTTATTTTGCCGCCCCCCTCCTTAAAATTTTCCCTGATCTCGAAAATTTTTCTGCGAAATTTTTTTTTTTTTTTTTCGCTGAACCAAAATTTTTTCCGTGGCCCCCGCGGAACCAAAATTTTTTCCTGTGTGCCGCCCCGGGACCGAAATTTTTTATTTTTTTCGGGTGCCGCTTGTGGAAGCAAATTTTTTTTTTTATTTTCCCTTTTTGCCGCCCTCTCCAGGTTGCCGCCCTAGCTTGCCTAGTGGACGCGCCGCCCCTGTCCTTTATACTCCCCCTCTCTCTTCTTACACTAATATTAAAGAAAACATACAAAAAAACCACTGACTATTTGTTAATAAAACAATGAAATTCAACATAGGCGCAGGGTAGGACAAGGTTTCAAGACTGTTTTAATGCGAATCTCATTCGACTTTTTTTTTTAGCATACGAGTTTTTCATCCCATCTTCTGGCGGCTCCTAATATACATATTTTTACATAACAGTAAAAAAATAGAATTTTAGCAGAAAAAAAAATAGTGCAGATATTTTTAATTAAAATAAAATTCTTTGTTAATTTGTATTATATATGCTTTTGAAATAAGAAAGTTTAAATAATTTTTTTCATAACTCAAATTTAGCTAGAGCATTAGTTTCTTATGCCAAAGGTCGATAGTTCGCATTCCGTCTCAGGCGAAAAAATTTATTTCAATTGAATTGGATACCAATCAATTGAAATTGAACTGGTTCTAAATGGCCTCAGATTCCCAAAAAGGTCTCAAACAAATTAAAAAAAAACAACTCAAATTTAAAAAATAACACATTTGTTTGGTTTTTTCAAATACTTATTTTCGTATAACAATAGTAACTTTACTACCGTGTTTATGTGGAGAACCAGAATTTTTAAGCCTCTTCATTGAAAAAAATTTGTATACATTCTTACCTTTATAAAATTATGATGACTTGAATCCCTAGTTTTAATTATTTTCTAAATATGTAATGATATCTTTACTAATAATAAAAATATTTATTTATTTGTCTGTGCAGATCCCCGGCAAACAGGTATTCACTACGACGGCAGCACAGCCTCCGGTCACAGACCGTTTTCGTCTTCGCCGCTTGTCGTCCTCCTACTTCTTTATCCCGTCCTCATATCTCAACTTTGCTAGGCTATTTTTTATTTTTATTTATTTTTTTTTTAAATTGATTTCACCTAAGAAAAAAAAAATTAATTTTCGTACATCAAATCGAATGACCAGTAAATCCAAACCCCTCCATTATTATCCATTTTAATAATAATAATACTAATAATGATAAGAATTATAAATAACCCAAAAAAAAAAAACATTATTATATTATATATAATAAATATGGAAATTCGAATTTAAATGCAATCATAATTGAATAGATTATTTATTTGCAACATAAAATTATTATATTTCTTATAGCAAAGATAGGGTGTATATAAAGTTACGAAATTTTTATTAAATTTAAAAAAAATGGTTGTTTTATTTTATTTTAATTTTTCCGTCCCAAGCGAGAAAAATGTATTTTATCATATTTTCCAAAATTTATTATTTTATTTATTTATTTTAAGGTTTTTTTCGGCATCTAAGCTCATTTAGATCACATCCCTATTTATTTCAAATAATTGGTATCCAATTCATTTGAAATAGGGGAGAGAGGGGGGAATGGCGCTCACTTAAGGAGAAAAATGGTGTATCTTTTAAATCATTTATTATAAATTCAAATTAAGATGGGTAATAAAGTCTTTAATTATCGAGTAATCAACAATTTAACACCAAAAGCATATATCTTTGACCTACTAGTAGTAGTGAACCAATATTAAAAAAAACATGTTTGAGCGGCATTGCCCCTGGCTTTGGGTAATGCCGCTCAGGGCATGGGGTAATAACGCTCAAACATGTTTTTTGGAATATAACATGTAAGATACAATTTTAATCCAAAGAAATATTTATGAGATCAATCTTATACAATAAAAGTAAAGTCTACAATCACAAATTAGCATCAATTATTCCCATTTGGACGTAAGATTAGCCTTTTTCAATATAACAAATAGAGTAAAGTCTCGATGTGAAATCAACTTCAATTATTATAATTATAATATAAACTAATTACTATTATTAGAGGTAACACAAATTAGAAATCGAAATATTTTATTTTTGGACACATAAATCACAGATATATCCATCTGGCGAATCCCACACTGAACACATAGCATGAGCCCACATTCCACAGATGGCGCAGCAATACCACAACTCGTTATTTTTTCCAATTTCTTCGCAAATAATACTTTTGTTATAATTTTCATCATCCACATTCAATTCATCATCACTGTCATCGACACAAAGCTGCTCTTCATCTTCACAGTCTGAAAAACTTTCTAAGGGATAATGGCGCTCAGATGAGCGGTATTACCCCAAACGGTAGTTTTATAATTAATTTGAAATAAAAAAAAATCATTTGCAATTGTTGAAAATTGATTACATTATCACAGAATAGAATAGTTTTATTGTCAGAAAAGTAAAATTAAAAATTTAATAAGCATTAAAATTTTGGACTTATCGACAAAAAACACGACACCGAAAAATTAGATCAGTGCGGCCACAAACGAAGAAACTCACTTCACGGTCACATGACGCAAGCTGACTGGCCTTTTGCATTGTTGCCTGTTAGAGACCCCCTCCCTTGCATTTTCACGCTCCGTGGCGATTTTCTAAGTTTTATTTTGACAGAGTTACAGGGGTGAGCGCCATTACCCAGTGAGCGCCATTACCCCCCTCTCTCCCCTAAATATTTCTGTAGCGAACCCGGGACCCCAGAATCTAATGTCTTTTTTTGAGCCACGAGTTACGGGCCATTTGAAATATTCCAAAAACATATTTTAAAATTCCCACCTGAGTTTGTCGTGGCCATACACGCAGCGAAAAACTTTTTTTTTTTTCTTTTTTTTTGGAATGGGTGCATAAGGTCCGAAGACCTATAATGACCAATAGTCACATGCAGCCAGGAAGAAAATAAAAACAAAAGGAGAAGCATAAAGGGGAAACTCAACTGCGGGAACTGAGAAGATGCCTGTTGAGGTTAGACTTGAAAGTCTGAAGATTGTAGGTTTTGGGGAAGATAGACGCAGGGAGCTTGTTCCAATCACGGGAGGTCATGGGGACAAAGGAAGAATGAAATTTTTGTTCTGTTAGTCGTGATCTGAACAGCATAGGGATGCTGGGAAGATGCCTCTCTTGTGTTCCGTGAATATGTTGCATTGGGTGGGATAATTGATTTTAATTTGGCAGAGCATTGACCATGGTAATACCTGACCGAATTCCGTCATGGAGGAAAATTTTATTGAATTTCAATCGGGATTTTTTGGCCTTGAGGCCGTTACCACACACCAGGATTTCCTTGAGGAGTCTAATTCAGGCCGGGCCTTGAGGAAAATCCGATGCCTTTACCTTCTTTTTTTTGCTGATTTTTCTCCCCCTGATGTAGCAACTTATGTTAAATGAGCAACAATTTGTTTTTTGTTTTTTTTTTTTATTGAATTAAGAACTTGGTGATGGTCCTAAAATAGAACCGAAACGTCATTCAAGTAAATAAATTTGGAATGAGTTGTTGTTTTCTTTTTTGAATTTTTATCTTTCTTTTATAAGAATATTTTAAATATTATTAAAAATTCACACTCTATATACACCCCTTAATTATTATTATTATTAATCTATATATTTTCACGCTAATAATAATAATAAATAATAAAGATTGAAGAAAGAAAGGAAGATCACACAAAAAAAAAATTCTTCAAAAAAAAAATTCTCTAATAAGAAAGTTTTGGGAGATATTTTTTATAAAAAAGATTATTTTGGGTTGACATCCTCTTCCTTCAACATTCTAATTGCTAAACAGCCACTTCTATTATCAACATAATAAATAATAATTTGTGTGCCTTTGGATAGTATGAATATAAAATTCTCTTAGAGAATATAATAAAAAAAAATCACTATCACTATCCTTAATTATTTATTTATTATTCTTTTTCCACAAACAATTATGATTGCATTGTAGAAGTTGAAAAATTTATAATTCGATGTTTGCAAAATGATAGACGGAAGTCTTTTTTTTTTTTTTTATAGTATAAAATAATATAAATAATAATAGTAATAATATATTATAGATTGGAAAATCTCTAACTACTCCCAGCAGATCCAGAACCCTTGACTCGCCCCTCCCCACCCCCCACCGCGCAGCCCATTAGCCGTGTGTTGTGTTTCGTTTGTGACACTCGACATCTAGTTGGTTTGTTGTGACACTTGTTTGTGACATTTTCACCGGGATACAAAAAAAAAAAAGATTCGAAGAGAGCTTCTTTCTACTTGTGTGGATAAATATACTCTATATATATATAAAAAATATTAAAGTTAAAAAAAAAAAAAAAAAAAAGTAAAAAAATGGGGAAAAATTTGGAAAAAAAATATATATATTTTTTACGGCATCTCTCCTCCCACTCTCTGTTTTGTTCTCGACTTCTTCGTGTTGTTGGACGGCCATCGCCTGCAGAGACGACCAAACATCAAGGAGCTTATTATACTGTATATTATATAATTGATAATTTTTCGTCAGATTTTTTTTTTTATTTATTTATTTTTTTTAAATGTTGTGACAAGTGCTGGGATCCGAGGGCTCCCCTCCCTTCTAAGGTAGGATTTATCGACAACAATTTTGCATGCTTCAAACATTCCATAATGCATTTTTTTTGCAGAAGCTTACATTCTTTTGTCAAGTATATATAATATATATATATATATATGTCGTAGACAGATCGTGAAATTAGACAGTTCATGAACTGTCTAGACATTTCATGAACTGCAGCCAGATCGTGTAATGGTCAAACAGTTACATGATCTGGCTAAAAATTTTAGACAGTTCATGAAATGCAATTGGGCCTTAGACAGATCGTGTAATGCTCGAGAATTACATGAAATGTCTAAATTTTTTAGGCAGTTCATGAACTGCCTAACAGCAGTTTTGCCGATCGTGTACTGTTTGAAAAGCAAATAAAGATCTCGAAAAAAGTCAATTTTTTTCAATATTATTATTATTATCGATTACTAAATTTTCCAAATCTTCCTCACTTTGTAAATCTTGAGTTAAGGTGCGCGTCTCGGGGTTCTAATTTTGGGAGATTCCAGCGGCCACAAATTTGAAGCTATCTACCTCAACTTTTTTTAAATTAAAGCTATTTAAAATGTTTACAACTTATAGAAGCCCTTTTTTTGATTTTCGAAAAAATAAATTTTTTTTTTTTTTAGATTTATTGCATTAAATTACAAACAGTACACGATCGGCAAAACTGCTGTTAGGCAGTTCATGAACTGCCTAAAAAATTTAGACATTTCATGTAATTCTCGAGCATTACACGATCTGTCTAAGGCCCAATTGCATTTCATGAACTGTCTAAAATTTTTAGCCAGATCATGTAACTGTTTGACCATTACATGATCTGGCTGCAGTTCATGAAATGTCTAGACAGTTCATGAACTGTCTAATTTCACGATCTGTCTACGACATATATATATACAGTCAATGAAAAAATTAATTTTAAATTTATAAAATAATTAACTTTCTCTAGCCAAGACTAATTTTTACAATTTAATTCCTATGTGGTATCAAGTATCTTATTAGAGATAAGGAGAAAGTATCTGTATTATCCAAAAGTAATCGTTTTCACTAGAGTACTTACTCAGGTTGAGATGTTAATTTATTTATTTTATGATATTAATTAGAGCAAATTTTGCAAATATACATGCATCTATGTTTGGTTGCATATTTCAAACTCATTTTGTTAGAGCATATTATTTTGGCTAATACAAATAGTATATACTTGAGTATAAATTGAAAGGTCTGAGTTCGAGTCCCGGCTTCAGGTTATTTTTTTTTTTAGAGACATAATTTAATAGTTTGGAGGGAGCGTGGTGTAGGTTTTCCGGGAAACATATTTATAAGTAAAAATTATTTAGAATATGTGAGGTTTCACTAAGTTGTAAATGAAAGAAATATTGAATAACTCGATATATTTCGGGCTATTAACCCATCTTCAGGAGTGCATACATGTGACAGTCACATTCAATATTCTTTCAATATTTCTTTCATTTACAACTTCAGTGAAACCTCACATATTCTAAATAATTTTTACATAATTTAATTACTAAAATTTTCTTTTTTTATCAAAAATAGGTAAGAGAAAGTAACAATTATCTAAAACAAAATTTTTTCATGACTGTATGTAGAGCATTCCTAAAATTTATTTAAAATAAATGCTTCAATATTCAAAAAAAAAATTATTTTCTCTTTTTTTCCAATTCTTTAAAGGTTTTTTTTTTTTGAAAATTATAAAAAAGAAGAAGGGAGCCCTCAGCTCTCATTTTTAGCCCTCTGCAGGCATTTTATTCTATAATTAATAAATAAATCAAAATTAGATAAAAAAAAAATCATGAATAATTATTGTCAAATAAAAAATAAAAAAATTCCAATAGTGAATATTTTGGAATTTCTAAAAAAAAACTTCTTATATATATATAATAAATATATATTAGTCAATGCTAATGTAATTCCATCACTGCCAAATTTCAAAACTTAAATTATTGGCAGTTTTGTTGTTTTCAGCCTCAAAGGCATTTTTTCATCATCACTATTTTCTTATATATATAAATAAAAAAAAAAAAGAATAGATCTTTAAGTATTATATTAATATATATAAATAAAATTGTTAATGAATTCTTTAATTTTTTTTTTTTTTTTTTATTTACTATTATTATTATAAAATAAAAAAATGATAGTTTATTATAGATGAATAGATGCTTTATTTGAACTATTGATATATAAAATATATATTTAAATAAATATATATAAATATAAATAAAAAACTTAAATATTTATAATTTTACTTAATTTATATTTAACTTTTAATACATGGCTCAAAAAAATTTTAGGTTCTTTTTTTTTATAAAGTACTTAAAGTAAATCGGATCCGAAATTTTTTTATTTTTTCTAAATAATTATAAAAAGCGTCGGTTAAATGGGCGGGCCCGGGCGCCATAAGTTTTGAGTAATTATTTTAGATCTGTTTCAGAGATGCGCAATTAATATAAGATTGCGCATGCATGGTCCGCTTTGGGGGTAATTTGCAAAAAGATAGAGAAAAGGTTCTATACTTTGATTTTAGAAATTTCCTTGGATGGATTATGATGAAACACCCCAATTTCTCTGAACTTCGAGGCAGGATTATAATAATATTTTTGATTAATTTTTTTTTCCTTTATACAAAAAAATATTTTTCTCAAAAAAAAATAAATAAATAATAATAATTTCATAAATAATAAATGTTAGTAAATTGATGTATTATAGTAATTTATGCCAAAGGCGATTGCTATTTTTAATATACAAATATATATTTAAAAAAAAAAAATTATTTTAGAAATAGATTTTTATAGATAAATAAACCCGTTGAAAATAATAAAACTTTATATATTAAAAAAAAAAATAAATGAATATATAAATATATCGATATACTATAAATAATGTACGTATAGGATGTATGTGTGTCTGTATAGCAAAATATTTAATTTCAGAGCCAAAGTGTGTATTAAAAGTTAAATAAAATTAAAATTATTATCGAGAAAATAAATAAATAGATATTAGAAAAAAAAAAAATTAATACTCACCACTTATACTTTTATTTTATTATTTAGATCATCTAGTCAATTGATAAAAATCTCTTCAAAAGAATAAATTTTTAGTTCTTTTATCCAAATACTCCACTAGAGATTATTTTTGAAAAACATATACTTTAATTTTTTCATTCATCCAATTCAATAATTGCCTCTAAATATGGAGATAGACAAGCAAATTTATATTCCATTATATTAGAGGAGATAATAAAATTCATTTTTTTAGTTCTATAGTTAGAGGAAATTATTAATTTGAATTTTTGATATACATATTTTAGGGTATTTAAAAAGTCATTGAATTTTTAATTACGGTAGATTATATGAAATAATCGGGCATTTGAATATTAAAAGTATGATAGATAAAGGTAGCTAACAAAATAAATAAAAAATATATCAGCTTTTCTACTATCGCATCCCACTCATTTTCAGGACTGAAATTTAAAAAATGTTAAAATTTTATGTAATTTCTCGATATGTTGGAGTCAAAAAATTTGCACACAAATTTATTTTATTAGAAAATTCCTAACGTTTCAGTTCCTTATATAGACCATTTTTAGAACCGGGGATTCACCCAATTTCGACGTCTATGTTTACAAAAATATGTTTATAAGAAAATTTTAATTACTTGTCATCAACATTAATTCCTGTTCTGAAAATGAACAAATTATTTTTTTAATTTGTTGGTTATCTTTATTTTTCTTTTATCAAGAAAATTATTTAAATTTTTTTAGACAATTTTTTAATTTCATTTTCGGATTAACCAATAA